>JAKOGI010002363.1:90000-116583 GCA_029747015.1 Carnegiea gigantea
CATCTGGCACACCCGGAACAACTTGATTTTCAAAGGGCACCAAATTCCAGTCTAGCAAATGGTCTCGAACATCAAATCGCAGATTCGACACCGGATTCTGTTTTTGAATCGCATTTCACAAAAGTATAATCGTTATCTGGATACATTACTCATGTAAATTGCTATTTGATTATTTGGAGGAGGGCACATCAGGCCCCCCTCCGACAGGATGTAATCAATTTTTTCAGAGCAATGAATACTTCCAGTTTCCCTGCAAATATATATATATATATATATATATATATATATATATATATATATATATATATATATATATATATATATATATATATATATATATATATATATATATATATATATATATATATATATATATATATATATATATATATATATATATATATATATATATATATATATATATATATATGTTATATATATACACACATATATATTATATATATATATATATATATATATGTATATATATATATATGTGAATATATATATATATATATATATATATATATATATATATATATATCACACACACATATATATATATGTTATATAGTATAATATATATTATGTATATAGATATATACCACATATATATATATATATGGTATATATATTATATATATAATATATATATATTATATATATTATTGATAGTATATATATGTACTATGATATATATATATATATATATATATGACTCCCTTCCCAAACTGACACTTAGCATGCGCCTTTTTCAGCTTTTATGTGTATGATTATTGCATCCATCTTTTTCTGCTTTTATGTGTGTGATCATTGTCAAGCAACCATTTCAATCAAAAGATACAAATTTAAACTGATGGATAAAGAGTTACACATGGTTTTATGTTTTGCATATCCTCTTACAAAATATCCTTTGAACTTAAAGCATGCTTGAATGTTGCAAACGCTGCCCTATACATTGTGCAACAGTTCAATATGCTAATTGTCCATATTTGACATTCTTATTCAAATAAGGTTTTCACACAATACACAAGAAACATTTTGAAATATGAAGGATTAGATTGTTAGCTGAAGGCTCACAAGAATTTTATACTCTAACTGTAACATAGTATTCTTTCGGTAGGCTATTATAATAGAGAACAAGATTTGGGTCTCTGAAAGTCTGAATCTTGTATTCATAGCTATCATGAATGGCAGAGTCTTGAGCATATAATGGACTAAAGTTTTAATCCAACCAAGCGCGCACTTTTCAACGCTATCATAAACTTTAATCATCTTTAATCTGTACTTTCACTCGTTCCCTTATGATAAAAATTAAAAAAGAAAAGCAAGTCATTTAAAAAAGAAGTGACTTATCAGCATCGGAGCTAATATTCTTACGATCAAGGCATCATGTACGTAATACCTAATCTTATTATAATAAGTCAAGAGTTTTTTTTTTTTTTAATTTATTGAATGCAACAAAGTAGAAACAAGAAACAAAACAAAAACAGAGATTATTCTGATCTAATTACCCGGCATATTTTATTAATTTAGACCTTGAACATTTGGGCCAATATTCCTGTCAAATATGAAAGTCAAATGTATCTAATCCCCACATATTAAACAACATTAAACACACGGCTTCGTTAAATTCGTATAGGTTTTTGGCTGTTATTAATTTATAAAAAATAGTCCATGTTTGACTTGGATGATATGAACATGTCTCAACCACATGCCTGTCCCTTTCTCCTCCAATTTCCTGTTCAAAATAAATGAAAAACATGCTCCAATTTAATTCTTCAGGGACTCATACACTCATTAACGGACCCAGGTATTTGGTGAAGTACATGTATGACACTAAAAATTTGATTCCTCAAGAACGGCTAAATTGTTCAATCTAAAGTACGAAATTTGTGGAATTCAGTTTTGGCCTCACATATTCTCTTCCAATAATTTGAAGTCTCTCTATATTTTTTTAGAATTTTATTTTACTGTATATACATTTGCATGTACAAAACAAGAATTTGATATGAATTCAATCTAATATAATTTGACAATACAAAACTTTCGCAAACTTTCTGGATTAGTATTTATTTCTGAATGCGACAAATGAATTGAATAAAGTCATATGTGCATCAAATTAAAAATTTAACTTGATTATTAACAGATGAACAAATTCTATGTTTGAATTAAATGTTAGACAAAATTTAATAATAATATCGAAAATTATTTAAGTGGAATAGATTGAGATCTGTTAAATTTTTTATATTAATTGGGCTTTCAACAACGAGTCATGCACATAAGCTCAAATAAGGTTCCATCCCAAAACCAATTGGCAATGAGTGGAGTAACTCACAAGCTTATATATATGCTCAAGCCCTTTAATTTCATCAATGTGGGACAACACCCACTATCATACTCTTTGAATTTTATCAATGTGGGATAATACTCACTTTCATACTCCAACACGCCCCCTCACGTGCGGGCTACTAACAAGGCCCAACACGTGCACATAATTTTAATCAAACGGGGACGGTGGTAACTCAAGATCGAGCAACCTGGCTCTGATACCATATTAAATTTTTTATATGAATTGGGCTTTCAACAACGAGTCATGCACATAAGCTCAAATGAGGTTCCATCCCAAAACCAATTGGCAATGAGTGGAGTAACTCACAAGGTTATATACATGCTCAAGCCCTTTAATTTCATCAATGTAGGACAACACCCACTATCATATTCTTTGAATTTTATCAATGTGGGACAATACCTACTTTTACACTCCAACAAGATCATATGCCAAATAATCTTTGGGCAGGCCTAACTACCACAGCCCTTGGTTTCCATGTTATTCCCTATTTGACAGGACCCTATGTTTATTTATTTTTCCCCTGGCTAGCTAGCTCCATTGGCACCATTGCAATCACTAATAAGCTACCATAACCAAACTAAACTGCCTTTCCTATATATACCCAACAATTCTAACCTCCCATTTCCCCATCAATCCTCTCTCTCTCTCTCTCTCTCTCTAAGACCGTGCTTGGGGAAAGCCAAATCTGGCCAGCTAATTAGCAAAAAGAAATGGCAAAAGGAGGAAAGTTGACAAAGCTGATGAAGAAGCTCTCTTTTGGAAAAACGTGTCGACCAAACAGCACCTCACCAGACTCTATCGTCCCCTCAAGCTCGCTCCAATCAGACTTCTCTCTCTCCTCCGCCTCTGATGACCATAGCCATGGCAAAACCCTCCAAGCAGTCTACGTGGGCAAGTCCCGAAGACGGTACCTGCTGACATCGGACGTGGTGGCCCACCCACTCTTTCAGCAGCTTGTCGTAAAATCCGCAGGCGCCGGTGAAGAGATCACCGTGGGTTGTGAGGTGGTGCTGTTCGAGCACTTGCTTTGGATGCTTGAAAATGCTGACCCCATGCCCGAGTCCTTGGATGAGCTTGCTGAGTTTTATGCCTGTTGATTATTATCATTGACTAACCTCTGAATGGGCCTTGGGTATTGGGCCTGGAGTCTGGTCCCATGTTATATAACATAAGGAATTCTAGCGGTTATTTTGTTATAGGAACTTAAGAAATTTTTTGTTTTTTAAGAATAGTTTTTAGTTTTGTTTAGGTGTAGATGGGTTCATTCGTTATGATTCATGATTACAATCCCAACAAAGGAAGCGTGCGAATTTATCCAATCCATATGGTAACTTATGAATTAATCCAATTTGCCTTGTATATGAAAGATGCCCAAATTTTCTTGGTATCCTAAAAAAGTTATTTCTGTAAATAAGAAATGTTACGATAGTTTAAAAAAACATTATGTTGAGCAAATTAATGCGAACCTCTGTTGTGTCACAATGATTGTCTCAGTGAATAGTTTCTTGCTTTCCTTTGGTGGCTACATTTATGGGTATGAAAGCCGATAGAGTGCAATATGGAGCTTTGGGCAACAACTTACAATCTATTAAGTTTTACTTATCGAGTGAGGTGGTTCAGACACAAGTATCAGGCGAATTATTTATTTTGAAGAATGATTAGATAGGGACACTAGTATTTTGGATTGCTTTTGATTAAAAACGTGAGTAGACCATACACCTTTTCTAAGAAAAGAACATGAGAGGGCTTAATAAATTAGGGGTTAAAAAAAAAGTGCATTGGTTTTATTTTCATGCAAGAAAAATACAAAAGTCGATCTACTTGTAATATTGGCATGGTTGCTTTTGCCGTACTCTTCCAACTCCTGTGTGAGGGGGGGGGGGCGGAGGGGAGGGGCTTAATTAGGAGAGGGAGGGTTGTGGGTTAGGCCTTGGGCGGCCTTGGGCCTTACAGTGTTGTCCCTTTTCTCCTGGGTTGGTGGCCTATTGAATCTTCTCTAAAATAAGGAGACCAATATATGGTTCATGCTTATCCAGAAAAAATGAAAGAAAAATATAAGAACTTATTGGACGTTTTCAAATATTCCCTCTCTATATATATACATATATGTGTATGTATATATATATATATATATATATATATATATACACACACACACACACATATATATATATATATATATATATATATATATATATATATATATATATATATATATATATATATATATTATACATATATATATATATATATATATGTATATATATATATATATATATATATATATATATATATATATATATATATATATATATATATATATATATATGATTTCATCTAAATTACATTCGAGTTTTTATATAAATATTGAATAAATTATTTATACACACATAATAATAACAATCATAATAATAATAATAACGACAATAACAATAACAATAACAATAATAACAACAACAATAACAACAACAACAACAACAACAATAATAATAATAATAATAATAATAATAATAATAATAATAATAATATGTGGTATTATCTACATCATACATTCAACACTTCAGTTATATATGTGGATTAAGTACTTTATATTTTACCTTAAATGGACAAAGAAACAAAGAGGGACTACAAAACCGTAGCCTATGTATAGGGAACTATGAAAAAGAAGTTAAAGAAACACCATCAGTAGCAAAGAAAAAGAAAGACAATAGTGGCATGTTCTTTTCAGCGTATTATAAGTACTTATCATCAGTATTTAGTATTGATCATCATTTATCAGCATTGATGAACACTCATCTACACTTAATATTGTCGAAGAGGAGTTGGCCGGGTGGCCAACACTTCGCATGTCCTCCCCCCCACCCGGGTTCAAACCTGGGGTATAATTCTGCCTTTGTGCAATTGTGTGTGGGAGGTTTGTGGTCTGGGCTTTTGCCTGGGCTTTGACATTCCCCTTCTCCTGGCCCGTTCAGGTCCACTGGGTACCACTGAGATAGGGGTTAGTGGGCTGGGCTCGCTTACGCTTGTTTATAAAAAAAAAATAAAAAATTCTACACTTAATATTTTCTACTCACAATTTCAGCACTCATCAACATTCATCAACACTCATCAACAATAAATTACTTATAACAAACTGAAAAGAGAATAGTAGGAGACCTTGAGGAGTTGGTGTGTTTCAAATTAATTCAACTCTTCTGCAATTTTAACTTTGACGTTAGCTAGGTCATGTTAGTAAAATCATCTAAATTCCCAGAAATCCTGGAAAGTAATTAGTTTATTTTTACATGTGATAAAGTGGCCTTTGATCACAGAAAAAAGCATCTATAATGGCAATACTGTTAAGTTGCCTTTGCCTGAAACTTTTTAGTAGAATGCTACTATAGATAAAAAGGAGTTGGAGAAAACATATGCTAATGCATGTGCTTAAGCTAATCCAATTAAGAATCTATAGAGACAATGACTTTGGGAAGCACATGGACTGCATAATATCCATTAACAAAACTTATGAGTTAATATTGGTCAAAATAATTAACGATTATTATACAGGATTAGAAATTGACACCTCTATGATTAGTAATACCTACAAAGTTAAAATTGTTTACATCTAAATTTCTTCAAATCTCGCACAAGCGAGATTACACTGAAAATTATTGTTATTGTTGTATTATACAGAAATAAGTGAATAACACATTGCTACCGTAAGAGGCGGTAGCATGCAATAAGATTATATGCGATGGTTGATTGGGTATCCACCACCATTAGTGGAGTTCCCTAAGACGCACACCGATCTCCATTGTTCTCAAAATCAACCTTGCCACCAATCATTTTTGCTTTAGTTTAGATTATCTTTTGAAGTCACTGACACGGTATTGGTGACAAATTGATATATTAGCTGTAGTTATACCAATAATACATTGCCGTCACACCGCCTCCCCCCTTTTCCATTCTCTCTCTCTTTCATTGATTGTTAAAGAGAGTAGTTTTAGGCGCTCAGTCTGCACCTAGCCTAGTTGCACCACCTCTACTAGTCCATACAATGATAATTAAACAAGTTCACCGACTTGACAAGTCAATCGATTCTTTGATTACCGCCATGAAAAGTTTCATAAACCATAACACGACTAAATCTAGCTAATAATAGCCTACCTTAAACAAAATAAATGGAGATTGAGCACAAGCAAAAAAATAGGCAAATTACTGTCTCGTTTAAAAGGTAAGTCATTTGCAACTTTAGCAGGACTAGTTTTCATTATGTTGTGGGTGCATGGGATGTGATCTTTGATAGTTTACGTTCAGCCCTGCCGCTGTTCTTTGGATTTAATTGCATGTTTTAGAATTTATTTTATTTTACACATAAAGGCCAATTGATATTTACCAGACAGGAATTAACTAATAGTATTACATAGATCCAAACTTAAATAATTTTACAGTCAGTTTGGACCTTGAAAAATAGGAAAGAAAGAAAAAAAAATTGGAAAAGATTTTTCTTGCCATTGTTTGGTTTGAGGAACATCAAAAAAAAAAAAAAGAGAGGAAAAATATATAGAAAAGTCGGCTGATAAATGAGTTATTCAGTTCGGGTACAAGTCAGGTTAAATTTGGGCCAAGTCATGCTTCAAGTTAAACGACATTTTGGATCAATTCGGCTTGGGTTAGGTGAACTTTGATTCGGGTTAACTTTAGGTCAATTGATTTTTGGTTCAATAAGCTTATCATGGAAAAATAAGCAATTTTGTAAAAAATTGCTGGTCAGATATAGTTTAATTTCGGGTCAATTCGGGTTTCGAGTCTACTTTCGGATTATCCTATTTCATATGTCGGATTGGATATGATATGGATCAGTCGGTTTGGATTTTGAGTTTCGAGCTAGTTTTGCCAGGCCTCCCGAAAAGTGGCGTTAAAAAATTTTCCTTCAAATATGAAAGGAAAGTGCATGGAAAATGTGTTTCGTATGGGTCCCGATGGTTCTCGGCGTCCATCGACGTCTCATTCTGCTCTCAGCTCCCATCTCTTTCCCAGCGATGGTCATGTATTCTTGTCCTCTGCCTACGCTACAACATTCATGGGTATGTCAGCCACTATTGAACCAAACTTGCCCAAGTTCTTTTCGGGCCCTATTCATCTCTGTTCTCGTGAGCAGATGGATAGACCCATGTACTCGGTGTAGGAGGACTCGGGTTCCTGCTTTGGCCCGAGCCGGATTTCTACCCAATTCTTCTCCTATTTCTTCTCATTTGTGGACCAAATCCATGGATTTTTTGAAATTAGATTGGTGGTTTGATTGATTTGCAAGGTAAATTTACATATTACAGTCAATGATGAACAATTTTTAGGAATTGCAAATTTAATATTAGGATAGGCTTTAAAAATTGTGGAAAGAAGCTTGGGAGTTGATCTTGAACATGGACGAATGCTTTATAGAAGCAGCAGACGAAGATGATGATGTTAGATAGACGGGACTTTCATGGCTGATAATAATGATGAAAATCACGGGTTGAGGAATGTCAGGCTTGTTCTGGGTCTCTCGTCAGGCCCTCTTCTTTTCGTGGATCAATTTTAAAATACCAACTTCAACCAACTTCAATCCACTCTAATTTACTTCAATCTACTTCAATCTATTTTAACCCATTTTTATTATTTTAATCAAGTTTAATTTATCACATAAAAAAATTCAACCCACTTTAACCTATTTGAACCACCCTCAATCTGTTTTAATCTACCTTAACCTGCTTCATCCTTTTACTTACCCCAATTTACCTACGAAAAAAAGAGGCTCTAAATCACCAACAAAATTTTCGGTTCTTTTCTTGTATTGCAGTATTAAACTCACTATCTTTGTTTTTTTATCTTTCTTTGATCAATCTTCCTATTTTCAAACAAAGGGAAAAAAATTTGGTGGAAAATTAATTTTTTTTCTTTGTATTTAATTCATAATCCAAATAAGACGGAAAAAAAATAACTTTCTCCCCTTTTTTTCCTTTTCTTTTGAGTTTTTTTTATGTATAATTTTCTTAGATCCAAATAGGGCCTTAGAGTTTTAATAAAGGAAAAAAAAAAAACCTCTAGACTTGTCAGTTGTATATATTCTTTTTAAAAAAATTAATGATAGACTTATTTGATTAGCCACTGAATTTTAAATATTTCAGAGATCTCTTCTTGAGAGCAGGATCCATGGCCCAATTAAGATTAACATAGCAAAATTGAATTGTGATGTTAAAATCACCAATTCAAAACTCACAAATTTAACCCCTCTTAATTTGCATTGAAATGGATGATCTCAAATTCTCAGTACAGTAATAAACGAATATGAGAATAAAGGACTATAAATAACTAAAATAAAGAAAAAAAAAGATTTGGCTCCAGATTTGTTGCCAAGATATACAGATATAAACTTGTGAGTTATAAGCCCATGCGTGTAGATGATATATGTTAATAATTACAATTTGACAACTGGGAAAACATTGAATCTCTCTAATACGCAAGCACTCAGTATCTCACATCAGTAGTTGATCAAGTTTATATGAATGATTGAGAATCAAAACAGGGTATAGGCAAATCCTCAAAGGATCAATCTTTGACTGAAAGCCTTGTACACATTATGAATGCCACATTCATTTATTAATGAATATGGGGGTTGCTATACATTCACATGGGTCGGCATGGGCTTTTCGCTGTTTATAGAGCTATCAGCTGTCCCATTTATAGTGTTACTTGACTACCTTTGTGTATATGTATGTGTTTATCTAGATCTGCCTTTGTGTGTGTATGTATAAATGCAAATCTAGCAAACGGATTATTCGGTTCATGTTCAGGTCAGGTTAAGTTTGATTCGGTCATATTCGGGTTAATCAATTTCGGTTCGGGTTCGGGTTCGGGTTGGATTCGGGTTAAGTTTGGTTCGTGTTAGGTTCAAATTTATCGCATTTGATTCGGGTTCGGGTACGGTTTGTGTGAAGTTCGAACTGGATCAACTTTGAGTCAAGCTTGTTCGGGTCGATTTGGGTGCGGCTCAAGTCAAAGTCGGTTCGGGTAGGTTTCGGTTATGGGTTCGGGTCAATTTTGGATGGGGTAGAAATCGAATCGGGTTACTTTCGGGTTGGCTTATATTTCAATTGGTCAGTTTATATGTAGTTTGAGGTTGATCTTTTACACGCCCATATAAGCCATAGAATTTTGGATGACTTTAGAAGGAAGTTATATGACTTTGAATTTCAATTGGGTTAGTTTTTAATTTCCTTTTAATTCATCCAAATATTTTAATTGGATTAGCTTTTGGTCCTACACCCAACCAATAATGCCATAAATCCCTCCTCTCCCCGACCATCAACTCAAAGATTAAGAAAAAAAATCGAAGACTGGTGTATAATCAACATAAACCATATAATAATTTTGACTGCTTGTTCCATGTTTCCATTTTTGCTAAGTAAATGAGTCAAATCCTTACTAGGTGATGATTTCTTTCCAAAATTGCAAATGCATTATTTCATTTGTTCAAGGTAAAGTTTTCTAATTTGCTTTCCCCTTTCTTATGCTAAATGTCAAGTGAAGTTGTGTGGCTACTATCATCACACACTGCGTTAAGTTTGAATTGGATCATGTTAGAATCGGATCGGGTCACTTGGATTCGGGCGGGATTGGTTTGGGTATGAATTAGCTCGGGTTTCTTTCGATTCGGGTCAATAAGATTTCGGGTCAGTTCGGATTCGGGTCGGGTCATTTCAGGTTTCGGGTCAAATGGGGCTAATATAGTTTCGTGTTGGCTCGGTTTTGGGTCGGTTCAATTCTGGGTTTCAAGTCATGATCAGTTCAACTCTTTCAAATGTTGGTCTGGGTCTGGTTTCAAGTAGTTCGGTTCGGGTCAGTTCTACCAGGTGTGTGTGTGTGTATATATATATAGAGAGAGAGAGAGAGAGAGAGGGAGAGAGCGTGAGAGAGAGAGAGAGAGAGAGAGAGAGAGAGAGAGAGAGAGAGAGAGAGAGAAACCTAGGTTGAGAAAGATGGAAGCCGTTAATATTGCTTTTTCAAGTAAGTTAACCGAGAAATTATTTTATGGCCAAAGTCTTTAGGTTGAGAAAATGAATGCTAAACATCCAAATGATAAGATTTTCTCAGTAAATCCCAAAAAAGAAAAACAAAGATTTACGGGTTTGAAAATGTCTCCTTAAAAATCACCATCAAGAAGCAAATAAGATGGAACATAGGTAATGACAATAATATTAACTTCTGGCTTGATAATTGGTGTGCTAATGACTGGACATATCATTCTTCTATTTACACAACACTTAAAGTTTTCTTCTATTAACTTCTGGCAAGATGAAACTAAACCCTCGTCTGATTGGGCAAAAGCTCCCGAGGTAGAGTTAAAGCCTCTCCCTTCATCACTGAGGTATGAATTCCTTGGACCAAAATCTACATATCCTGTGATTGTGAATGCAAATTTGAATGCTACCCATGTTAACTCTTTGCTTAGAGTGCTTAAGAAGCATCATAAAGCCATAGGATACACCCTAGATAACTTAAAAGGGATTCATCCTTCCTTGTATATGAATCAAATCTTGATGGAGGATGATCATAAGCCGTCGATTGAACACCAAAGGAGATCAAACCCTAGCATGCAAGAAGTGGTTAAAAAGGAAATTTTAAAGTTGCTTAAAGCCGATATTATCTATCCTATCTCAGATAGTGCGTGGGTAAGCTCGGTCCATGTTGTACCTAAGAAAGGAGGGATGACTGTTGTCAAAAATGAGAATAATGAGCTAATCCCTACTAGGACTATTACAGGGTGACGTATGTGTATCGATTATCAAAAATTGAATAAAGCCGCCCGTAAATACCATTTTCCCCTTCCCTTCATTGATCAAATGCTTGAACGATTGACAAAGAACTTATAGTTTTGCTACTTAGATGGATATTCGGGATTCTTTCAAATCCCTATTCATCCAAATGACCAAGAAAAGACAACCTTTACATGTCCATATGACACGTATGTTTATAGACGAATGACATTTAGGTTATGTAATGCCCCTACCACATTTCAACGTTGCATGATGGCTATCTTTTCAGATTTAATTGAGGACATAATGGAAGTCTTTATGGATAATTTTTCTGTATATGGTACAACGTATGACCATTTCTTGAATAACTTATCTAAGGTTTTACAAGGATGTGAAGATGTGAATTTGGTTTTGAATTGGGAGAAATGTTATTTTATGGTGCAAGAGAGACTTGTCCTTGGTCATGTTGTTTCTAATAGAGGCATTGAAGTTGACAAAGCAAAGGTGGAGGCAATTGAGAAATTGCCCCCAACCAACTTCTGTAAAAGGTGTGCGAAGTTTTCTTGGACATGTCGGTTTTTACCGACGGTTCATAAAAAATTTTTCAAAGATTGCAAAACCTCTCACCCAATTACTTATCAAGGATGTACCTCTTGAGTTTAACGAAGAATACTTGAGTGCTTTTTACAGATTAAAAGAGGCGTTAATCACCGCCCTTGTAATTTAAGCTCCAGACTGGGAGCACCCTTTCGAAATACTATGTGATGCAAGTGACTATGCTGTAGGGGCTATTTTAGGTCAGTGAAAGGACAATAAACCATATGCCATATACTGTGCAAGCTGCACTTTGATCAATTATTCCACAACCGAAACGGAGTTCTTAGCCGTTGCCTTTGCCTTGGAAAAATTTCGGTCCTATTTGATTAATTCTAAGGTTATCATTTTAACAAATCATGCCGCTTTGAGACATTTAATGAAGAAATCTGATTCCAAATCTTGACTCATCCAATGGGTCCTACTCTTTCAAGAGTTTGATTTAGAAATCAAAGGCAAGGCAGGATTGGCAAATATGGTTGCTTGAAGAGTCCACTTCTAGTGAAGAGCTTCCCATTGATGATTCTTTTCCTAATGAGCAGTTATTAGCTATATCCCAATAAGCTACTCCATGGTATGCTGATATGGTGAACTTTAAAGTGTGTGGCATGTTACCTCCAGTATTGTCCTACCAACAAAGAAAGAAGTTATTTATAGATGACAAATACTATGTGTGGGATGACCCTTTCCTTTATAAGCTATGCAGAGATGGGACTTATAAAAGATGCTTACCTGAAGAAGAGCTCTATAGTGTCTTACACCACTACCATACTTCAACCTATGGTGGTCACTTTGGACTAGATAAAACCATTGCAAAAGTACTCTAAGCAGGTTTCTATTAACCCACACTCTTTAAGAGCACAAGAAAATTTATCATGACATGTGATAGATATCAGCGAACAGGGAACATTTCTAAGAGGCATGAAATGCCTCAAAGTGGCATACTCGAAGCAGAGTTGTTTGATTTCTGGAAGATTGACTTCATGGGTCCTTGTCCTCCTTCCATTACAACCTTTATATCCTTGTTGCGGTTGACTATGTTTCTAAGTGAGGGGAAGCCATTGCATCCTCGACAGATGATTCCAAAGTTGTCCTTAAATTTCTGAAAAAAATATTTTCACACAATTTGGCATACCGAGAGCTCTTCTAAGTGACAACGGCACACATTTTTGCAACATGCCTCTTGAGTCACTCTTGAAAAATTACGTGATATCACATAAGGTCGCCACGCCTTATTATCTCCAAACAAGTGGGCAGGTGGAACTCTCGAATAGAGAATTGAAAAGCATTTTGAAAAAAACGGTGGATCAGTCCCGCAAAAATTGGTCCTTAAAGCTAGATGATCCTCTTTGGGCATACCGAACCGCTTATAGGACTCCTCTAGGCACCACACCAGACCGGTTAGTGTTTGGAAAACCTTGTCACTTGCTAGTGGAAATGGAGCATAAGGCCTATTAGGCTATATGGACACTCAATTTTGATCTCAAAGCAGTGGGAGAACGAAAATTCCTGCAACTAAACGAGCTCGACGAACTAAGGTTGGAGGCTTATGAAAATTCACATATTTACAAAGAGCGGACTAAGACATGGCATGACAAACACATTGTGACGAAGCGTTTTGAAAAAGGTGATATGGTCCTCCTATTTAACTCAAGGTTGAGACTGTTTTCGGGTAAACTGAAATCCTGATAGTTGGCACCATTTACCATTACCAAAGTTCAACCCAGTGGAGCAGTGGAGATATGGAGTGAGTCTACTGGAGCTTTCACAGTCAATAGATAGCGATTGAAGCTATATCTAGTGGGATAATCAATTGAAAACGTCAATGATCATATGCTAACTAATCTGGTTCAACCATAGAAGAAAGGGTCAAGTGCAGCAAAGTTTTCGGGTAATTTCTAACCCCATCCTCCTCCACCTCCTCCTCTCTGATTTTGATTTCTGCTCCTCCCCATCCCTTTTTTATTATGATGTGCCCACATTGAGGGCAATGTGTGATTTAAGCATGTGGGAGTTAGTTATTATATTTGGCGTCTTATGCCTATTTTTGTTTGGTGTGTTTGTTTTTGCTTTGTATATATTTTTAGTTTTTAGTGGTAGTTTTTGTAGTCTTTGTTTTAGTTTTTATTTTAGTAGTGCATTTAGTTTTCTTCTAAGTTGCATTTTAGTTTCTTTCTTTTATTAGTTTCTTTTGCATTTTATCTTACATTGTTTGTAGGAGCACCAAAAAAAAAAAAAAACGAAATAAAATCCTCCGATGATGATCTTTATAGATTCGGTAAGTTTTCTTTGGTTAGTTTGATCCTATGATTCGCCCAGATTGTACATAAAAGTTTATGAATGAATTTTCGAACTGAATTCCATGTTTTGCCCACATGTTGAATGCCAATCGATTTTCCCCCATAAGTCTTTACATGAAATTTTGGCATGAGTTTGCTAGTGAGCTAGTTTTGACTATGGTAGATGTCCCGTGAGATTTTGAGCCTTTAGAGACTGTTCATCATTATTAGTCTTATATTTTCTTTCATGTGTGACTCTTTCTTGACGTTATTTCTCTAGAACTTGCCTTGATTCTCATTCAAGATCACATTTTGCATATGCGTTTAGATAATATGATTGAGGCATTTTTTCTTTCTTTGATTTATTTGAAACCCACGGCCAAATAGCCTTCCTTATTGTGAATTGTATCCCTTGTTAGCCCCTTTGAGCCTATAACCATTTTTCTTAATTTGAACCTCCTACTTTTAGCCCATGGTCAAATACTTGTCTTACTCTTAAGCCAAGGCTAGAGGAGCATCACATTCTTTTGCATCAAGTTTAATAGGGTGTTAGCAAGGTAGATTGTTATTCTCTTTAGTGAATTTTGGCTGTTTGGTGCAGGGATGCAAACATTTGATTAATCCCTTGTTTTATTGTGTAAAGTTTAGAGAAGAGTTTGATCTTAAAGTTCGTTATAGAATTCCCTTGGCTATTCCTCTTTGAAAAAAAAAATAGAAAAAAAACCCCAAAAAAAAAAAGAAAGAAAAGAAAAATTCGAAGAAAGTGATTAGCCTTGGTGGGAATGAACGGTATTAGTGATTTTCGACTCTATCTCTTTTCATTTGGGATTTATTTTGTTGATGGGTTGATGTGGTTCGAGAAGGATGTAGTATGATGCATTGGAATTGTTTAAGCTCTTAGTCTATGACTTTTAGCTCCTCATTTCCAAAATATTTGTTCCTCTCTCACCTTTACCCTAAGCCCCATTACATCCCTATGAAAGTCCTTATGGTTATTTAGTGTATTTGCATTTCAATGGTGGCGAATTTGAGAATCTTGTTAAGGTTATGGTAGATTTGTGTCCAAGGAATGAGAATTGAGAGAACCTTCACATATATACATTGTCAAACACATGAGTACTGAGCGTCACATAACTATAGTGAGGTTCTACCAGCCTTGCTAGTCTTACTCGTTTCATATGCTAGAATGATTGTATTTGATAATTTGAAGGACGATTGGTTCAAGTTTTGCATTATGGTCTATAAAAAGTTTTTGAAATTTCATTCCCTATTCTGTTTGTTAACTATATTTTTGCATCTTTTTAGGCTACGTATGGATTATCCTTGCCATTTGAATGTTATCTATATCTATCCTGAGGAGGCTGTGTATATCTTTAATCCTTGCAGTACTTGAGGGCAAGCAACAGTTCAAGTATGGGAGAGTTTGATAAGTGCTTAATATGTACATTTTTTAGGGCTATTCTACCTCGTTTTTAGGAGAATTTTGTGCTTAATGATGATATTTACTCTCTTATTCTCGACTTATGCTTGGGTGTAGTTGTTTTATGTATTCTGTAGGAATTTTAGTCTTTTTACCCAGCATTTGCTCTTCAATGGCTGTGTTTTGACCTCCCCCATGGTCATCCATGTTATGCCACGACCGTAGACCAAAGAAAGAGCAAAAATCCGGATCCAGCGTAGACCACGGTCAGACCATGGTGAACCTCACGGACCATGGTATGCCTGTAGCTGTTGCCTCTTCGTTTTCCCTATAGAAGTTTTCTATATATAGAGATGTTCTGCAACAAAGGAGGAGAACTCAAGGGCAATCCAAAGCAAGCAAGCAAGTAGTGTTAGCCTAGAGTAGTTAGTTTAGTTTCTGTCAAATTTTATTCTTTGTTTAGTTTTGAGTGTGATAGTTTTGATCCTGAGGCGGTTCTGAAGCCCTTGGTGAAGGTCATCTCAGTCAAGTCCCTTCCGCTCAAGATATTATCAATCTTTTTGTTTAGTTTATCTTTTATCATATCTGAGTAGTTTCCTTAGTCTAGGAATTTAGTAGTTTGTGGAATTGTTATTGGATCATATTTTAATTTTTAAGGAATTGTGCTTATTTTCATGATTGGTTTGATTTCGTTCTATCAAGTGTTTGATATGTTGTAAGTTGATTTTTGGCCAAAATTTACTTGCACACTTGAAACAATCGAGTGAAATTCAAAAGACGACATTTGGTTGTTAAACTGCTTGAATAGACTGAGCATAACTCATCTCGAAAGAGAGGTTTATATGTTAGGAGGGCTAATAAGTAATCGAATATATTAAACTTGGATTAAGTTAAATTAGTTTGAAAGAACGATGTTTGCTTAGTTTAGGTAAATTTGATTAATTTCGAAAGAATAGATCAAGTTTCTTGACATGATTGCAATTCCTCGGAATTAACCAATTAGAGAATAGCACATGTTTATTCATTTTGATCCAATTCTCTTCCATAACTGTGAAAATTCCTAGACGTTTATCTCTTATTGATTTAGACAAGATATTTGCAATAGTTAATCAAACCCATTTGAAATTGAGTTTTACTTAGCATATTCTGATAGGGCTAGGCTTGATAGATTGCTTTAGTCCCTGAGGAACGATATCTTTTAGCTATACTATGAACACCTGTGCGCTTACGGCAGTGTTGGTCAAAGGTAAGGCCTGGGAGATAGTAAACTCAATGATAGTGTCATTGATCATGAATGTAATTGATTCTAAACTTCATAAGAGTGTAACTTACGTTGATTCTACCCAAAATTATAGGAAATATTCAGAAACAATATAAAGTGCCAAACATACCTAAAATCCACAGGTTAGAAGCAGAAATTTCATCTTGTAAACAAAACAAGCAAGATATAGTAGATTGTGAGCTTGATGGATACATCAAAATAATGGCGTGCACTTATGGAGCAGCGGCCAAAATAACAAAACTCTTGGAAGAAGATAGAGTACACTAGTTTCTGAAGGGCCTGGACAACGAACCATATTCGATTGTGAGAAGCTAGATACTGGCCATATACCCTCTACCTTTGATAGACAAAATCTACAATATGGTGCAATAGGAGGAGCACCAAGATATCAAGACTGAGAATATGGGTACCTTTGTCATAAGTCACCTGGCCCGACTGAGTGTGATGCAAGGTATAAGAACAAGCTGTAGGCATTGCAGGATAGACGAGCATGAGGAAGCAAACTACTTTGAACTCATAGGGTACCCAGTTAGATGGAGCAACCGAGGAGGAAGAGACGGCAGAGGATAAAATCCTAGTGGACATGAAGGAGGCCGAGGCAGCGCTGGGTGAGGTCGAGGCCACAAAGCAACAAATGCAGCACATGCACAACCTGATGTTGCAGCGTCTGCTAAGGAAAATTGTGCTACAGTCACGGCCGGCTTCACCCCCGAATAGGTACAATGACTTTTGAGTCTCATTGAGACTCCAAAGTCAGGTTATAAAAAACTATCAGGTGAGCAAATTTGGCTACTCGATTCTGGGGCGTCATGTCACATGACGAGTTCATTAGATTCAATATGTGATGTTTGTGATTTAGAACCAATTTCGGTTGAGCTATCGAATGGAACTATGACCATGGCTACTAAACGAGGGACTATATGCTTGAGTCCAAATATGAAATCGAATCGTGTTCTTTATGTTCCTGTTTTAAATAGTAGCTTGATTTCTACAGCACAATTAATTAAAGAAAATTGTTGCGACATGATGTTTACTCAAGAACTGTGTGTGATACAGGATCTTACTACGAGGAACTGATTGGAGTGGGTGAGCCAAGAAGAGGGGTCTATTACTTGAAGAATTCTACTTCGGTAAAACGTCAAGTGAAGAAGGTGGTTTCTTATGATACATGGCACTGTAGATTAGGGCATCCTTCGAGATAAGTTTTATCAAATTTTTCTGGTATTAGTAGTCCTAGGACTAAACATGATCTATGTGATGCGTGTCTAGAGCAAAACAAATGCATATGCCATTTCTAGCTAGTGAAAATAAAGGCACACATTGCTTTGATCTTATACAAGTGATATATGGGGTGCATATCCAATTAAGTCTTTTTCGGGTGCTCAATATTTCCTTACTATAATTGATAATGCTAGCCAGGGTGTTTGGGTTTATCTAAAGAATGAAAAGAATGAAGCTTCTCAATGTTTGATGAATTTTTATGCAATAACAAAAACACAATTTGGGGCAAAAGTAAAAATTATTAGAAGTGATAATGGTGTTGAATTTACATCCAATCCTATGAAAACGTTTTATAGGGATAATGGAATCATTAATGAAACGAGTTGTGTAGACACCCCTCAGCAGAATGGTTGGGTTGAAAGAAAGCACCGTCACATTCTGAATGTTGCAAGGGCCTTATGTGATGCATATTCCCATATGCATCATTTTTATTTAAGGTCAACTTCCGAGAAGAAAAGTGTCAAATAAGAGCGTGCATGGGAACTCTCATATTTTCTCTTATTATGTGAGTTCAAGGACTTTAGACACCATGAAGAAGTGAAGCAAGTGGCGAAAATCTGGATAAAACTCATATTCCTTCCCGAAGAATTGGTGCCCGATTCATCCTTGCGGAAGGTAATTTTTTTTGTGCTCATTTTTGGACTAACTAAAGTGGTCCCACAACTTGAGGCTCCACATGGTTTTGAAGTTTAAGATCTCAGCTTTCAAACAAGCCCAATTATGTTTAATTGGACGTCGTTTGGTTGGGCTAAATATTACTCAAAGAAGACATGTCCTGCTCCATTCCAGTTCTGATATAGGTGTAATGTTCGGACCATAACGTTTGATCTACTTATCCAAATTGAGCAAATGAGCCCATTCTGGAAAATAGATTTACAGGCTTTCTAACAAGCCCAGAATCACCTGATTTGGACGTGTGTGCTGAGAGTTATGCTCAGTTGAAGTGAAGGCTGCTGCATGGAGTTAATGCTGGGCAAATGAAGAGACATAGGTTACATGACATCACCTTGTTGACATCATGCACGACTTGGATGGATTTCTTCAGCTGATAGGAAGTCTAGAATGTTCATTGCAACCTCCCCCATTCCTTTAAGTTGTGTCTTTTTATTTTTCCTAAGTCTTTTCAATTTTCTAGCTTTAAATTGTTAGGAGTTTGTGTCTTTTGCTTGTCTTGTTGTTGCCTATATATAGTGGGGGTGTGAAGTGTTTCTCAATTCAGAGTTGTAAGCTTTCCCAAGTGAAATACAATTACCTTTGAGTGTGATTCTCAAAAGTATTCCAAATCCCTAGTTCTATATCTTGAATTTTGGCAAGTTCAAGTGGTGTTCTAGGTTCTCTTTTCTTTTCCAATTGGAGTGATTCCTTGGTGAAGACGAGAGGATTTGCCCAAGATCAAGTCCTTGAGTGGCTCCGCGAAGGATTATCTCAAGTGCAAGGTCTTGTTTATCCTTTGTTCTGTTTTGCTATTATTTTCATTCCACCTCAATCAACCTTCCATTTTCTCTTTACTTTGGTTCAATTCTTATTTGGGTTTATTTGAGTTTGATTTGGTTCACTTACCACCCACATATACATCATTATGATTTCAGGCTTAGCTACCTTTGGAATTTTGGGGAGAATATGTCTTGACTGCAGCTTATTTGATTAATAGAACCCCTACCGCCCTTCTTCAATGGAAAACTTCTTATGAAATACTTTCTAAAGACAAGCCTAACTATGTTTGCCTATGAGTTTTCGGGTCCTTATGTTATGCTTATCACATTCAAAGGCCTCAAGACAAATTTCAATCTAGAAGTTGAAAGTGCATATTTGTAGGGTCCCCTTTGGCAAAAAAGGATGGAAAGTCTATGATTTGGAAATTGGGAATATTTTTGTTAGCTGTGATATGATATTTCATGAGTAGATATATCCATTTGCTCAAATACAAAGTGTTGAGAAGGGCGGAGAGAGCAATTTTGGGAAGAATGAAAATTTGTATGTTGAAGATGCCATTGATGATTGTGTAAGGGACAATGAGTCTTGGCAAATTAACATGCCTAATTTCACCAATTTTGGTGATGTTAATGAACTCCGCCAAGGAAGTGGGACGAATGGGTTAGCGACACACAAAAGACCATCTAATGAAGGCAGCCCAATGAGAAATGGTCTAGGTCCTTTATAAGCCCAGTTTAGCAGTGTGGAAGAAAAGGGAAGCCCAACAAAAACTGGTCCATGTTCTTTACCAGCCCAGTCCAGTAGCATGGAAGAAAAGGGGAACGTGCCAGACCAAGCTTCTGTGCCGCAAGATTCTGGGCCATGAGAGTCCAGCAGGTTACTTGATGGGGGAGTGAAGATGCACCCACAGTGCCAGATCGAGAGAAAGGGGCTCGAAAAAGCTCAACTCACTTGTAAGATTACATCTGTTATTCTGCCTCCACGAATGACCTATCTTCAAAGGCTACAACTTCACTTCCTAAGGTCTCCTTAGATAAATTTTATCCCATAGCTCATTATGTTAGTTGCAATAAATTCTAAAGCGCATAGAAATTATTTAGCTGCTATATCTAAAGTTGTGGAGCCCAGATTTTTTCATAAGGCAGTGCAGGACACCAAATGGGGTGAGCCTATGCTAAAATAAATTGAGGCTCTTGAAGAAAACAACACATGGAGTGTTGAGTCACTACCACTAGGAAAGACACCTATTAACTGCGAATGGGTATTTAAAGTAAAGTACAAGTCTGATGGAAGCATTGAAAGGTATAAGGCATGACTAGTAAACGAACAAATTGTGGGCTTTGATTACAACGAGACTTTTGCTCCGTTGCCAAAATGAAGAGTGTAAGAACATTTCTCACAGTTGCAGTCGCAAAAGGTTGGGATTTACATCAAATGGATGTAAATAATGCATTCTTACATGGGGACCTTGACGAAGAAGTTTATATGACAATGCCACCAGGATTTTGTACATCAAATCCAAACAAGGTGTGTAGGTTGCGAAAGTCTCTATATGGCTTGAAGCTAGCCCCACGTCAGTGGTTTGCCAAATTATCTTCCAAACTTTTGGGATATGGCTTCACTCATTCTTATGCAGACAATTCACTTTTTACTTATAAAAGAGGAGAAAAGTTTATGGCCCTACTCGTCTACGTATATGATATTATTCTCATAGGGTAATGATTATGAGTTATGTGTTGCTTTTAAAGCTTACTTAGATAAATGTTTCCATATCAAGGATTTGGGGCATCTAAAGTATTTTTTGGGAAGAGAAGTGGCAAGGAATTCCTAAGGATTATTTTTATGCCAACATAAATATGCTTTAGAAATCATTGATGAATATGGACTTCTGGGATCAAAGCCTGTAGACTTTCCCATTGAGATGAACCATAAGCTTGCTTTGGCTTCAGGGAAGCCTTTAAATAATCCCACTCAATATCGTCGCTTAATTAGGGAATCGATCTATCTTACCATCACTTGTCCAGAATTATCCTATGCAGTGCACATTCTTGCTCGATTTATACAAGATCCTAAAGAAGATTGTCTGAAAGCTGCACGAAAGAGTTCTAAGGTATTTAAAGGGTAATTCGGGCCAAGGCATTCTCCTACAAAGTGATTTCGATTTACAGGTTTATGTCTATTGTGACTCAGATTATTGGGGCACGTATCCCTTAACCAGGTGCTCCTTAACTAGTTTCCTCGTATCCCTTGGTGGATCTCCTGTTGCATGGATGACAAAGAAGCAAAGCATAGTATCATGATTTTCTACAGAGGCTTAATATCGTTCCATGGGCATAGTCACTAGTGAAATGATTTGGATCAAGACCTTGCTCGCCACTTTGGGTGTTTTTCTGGAAGAACCTATGCGACTATTATGTGACAATCGAGTAGCCCTTCACATCGCCAAGATTCTAGTATTTCACAAAAGAACAAAGCATATCGAAATCGACTGTCACTTTGTAAGGGAAGGGATCCTATCTGGTGATCTAGTTACAAGCTATCTACCTTCCAAACATCAAGTTGCAGCTATTTTCACGAAGGCATTTGGTAGGCAGTAGTTTTTGTATCTACGAGGCAAGTTGGGCATGATAGATGCTCATGCTCCACTTTGAGGGGGAGTATTACGGGAATTATTATTGTAAACAAATATTGTAGCTATATTTTTGTTTCCAATTCTCATGTTGCTCGGTTACTTAGCTAATAAGATAGGGCTAGAGCTTATATTGTAGTTGAATAGGGCTTGCATTGTACTTTGTGTATATAAGCCATATGATATGGCTATGAGAAACAGAGAGAGCTTGAGGAATAATTTTCTCCATCAAATTCAACCCAACTTACTTCAATATACATACATATAATATATATATATATATATATATATATATATATATATAATATATATATATATATATATATATATATAGGGGGGAGAGAGAGAGAGAGAGAGAGAGAGAGAGAGAGAGAGAGAGAGAGTTAGTTGGAGGACTTGATGCATGTGTATTTGGGTGGTAACTACTATATGTGAGAGTGAGAGTCTGTAGGCTACAAAAATAAAATGCCTGCGCCACCTATTGCCGCATGTGTTTGGTTTCATCCCATGTGCAACAATATGCTTCAATATTTCTATGTCATATCCAAAAACAAAGAAAAAAGAAAAAGGAAAACAAAGCGTCTTGTATGCAACTCTCATAAAAGTTTGAGTCTGGGTAAAACTAACCTGGGTTGATTTGAGTTTTCAACATATTTTACTTGAAAACAATGTTCAATGCAATTCTATTATTTTACATACTCCTCTCTAAGATTAGTATTTAATATAGTTTAAGACGGGAATTGCAATTTTGTGGCTCCCTATCTCATGATTGATACTTTTAATCAAGAAAATAAGGTTAGAGATTCCACAGTTATATTAGAAGTCTCCATTTTTAAAGAATATATTAAGAATTTCGGGTGATCCAAAGTTGTTCTTGGACCGCTTATTATACTATGGCCAATGTCAAAGCAACATTATGTTGAAGATGAATGAGATATTTTAAGAACAAAATTGATTATGGTACATTGGTACTAATTTTTACATTGTTTCAAGGTGCAAGTTACAAATAGGTTGCGCTCTACAAGTGAAATTGGAATGAATAACTTATGTTTGTGAGGCAATAGGCCTTAACTAACATATCTTAATAGCCAATGAGGTGTTTGTTTATCAAATCTTTGTAGAGCTTTTTCAACTGAACTTATCCTTTTGCAATTAGATTAGCTATTTTAATTTACTTAAACAGTTACGTAGGATGTTTTGGCATACTAGTTTATATCTATATTAGTTTTCATTTACATGCAATACGTGCAGATTAATAATAACTATTTAGTGCAATTGTATTATAAAGTAGTTGGAGCATTCATATGCTTTAGTTTTATAAAATAGTGTAAAACTAAAACATTATATATAGATCTAGGTAACGAACATGAAGGGAACTAACAAACGTATAGCTGCGCTAGTTGTGGAACTTATGGTTGTGATTATTGATACACAAGGCAGTGAGTTCACCTTAAGTTCTGAATGATATAAAAGATTTATTTTTATTCCTCAAGGTTTTTGGTAATAAAAAAACTATTTGGGAACAAATTGTATTCCTCAGTCATAAATTGCATCTTGGCTTTTCCAAAAAGTATTAAGGAAGTCCACAAATAAAAAGAAGCATTTGTATGATAGTAAAATGATCTAATATCAAAAAGATATATTCAAAAATGTAAAAGTTATACTATATTGTAATTAGGGCTGTTCTTTTTTTTTTTTTTTTGGTTGAAAAAAGGTTTCTAGGTAGAAGACATGGATGATAACGTAAAAATTTAGTAAAGACTAGTCATCTCAAATTTAGAGGGTTACATTGCATAATGATATAGCAATCTAAATTAAATACAAATAAGTGTATAGGATGATGAAGATATTTAGTCTATTTGGAACCAAACTCAACATTCACCTAGCTAATTACATTGCCTTTTTAGAAGACTTGAATTACTATACAGTGACAAAATGTATGTCAAAGGTACACCTAATCATTTAGGTGCAATAAAGTTTAGGATTATAATAAGTTTTGAACATCATGTTATGAGATAATTTGATACTTCGAAGTTTTTGCAAATTTGACCAATCTTTATGAAAGTCAAAAAGTGATTAAAAGGAAAGAAATATGAAGATTATAAATAGTAGTAAATTAACAGGATAATTTGGGCAATGTATAACATAATAATGAATAAATTTTATAAATAATGAAGGGTTAATGATACTTGAGCATTAATGATAAATTTATGAACAAAAAATCTACTAATCTTGTATAAAGAAACAAATGTTCAAAGAAAATTCTATTAAAAAAATCTATTTTAGATGATTAATATGAGGAAAGATATTCATAAGGAATAAAATTCTTTTGCTATTAATTTTTTTCATTTACATATATGAATTCATGATACTGGAATTACAATGAAGATATTAACCATTAGATATTTACATATATCAAATATGAGAATTGAAACTTGCAATTAACCCGTGCTTTTTGTATTAAAAATTTCTTAGGAAACACAATTTATTCAACTAATCAACATATTTAAGACTAAACTTAAGAAAAATTCATGGGAAAAGATATGCAGCCATGAAAAATAGTTATGTATGAAACATTGTGGTTCGAATACAGTCGATCCCAAAAAATTCCACCAAAAGTCCTTTCTTTTTAAGATTCCATCCATCCAAAAGTTCATAATATAAATTCATCTATTCACATATGTAGTTATAACTTAGTGAAATTACACCATGCTAAATTGCTAACTTAAAGAATTAAAAGGTTAACTTAAGATGGTGAATAAAATATAAGGATTTAGATATTGTTGTGCAAAACTATTTTTCTAACTACCCTACATCATTACAAATTTGTAAAGAATTAAAATTTCAATGATCTACAAAAATTCAAATAAATCTCTAACTAAAAACATGAATAAATTTAAGATAAAACTTATGAGATATGGAACCTTATGATACTCTGTAATTGACACTACAACAAATGATGAATGATAAAGTTGAACTTAAATCTAAAAATTAACGTGGTGTATATAAGAGATGAAAGTCATACATAAGAGCGAAAGAAGTGGGGTTGGGCCTAATAAAGTTTTAAAAACGTATCAGTTGGAAATTAGGGTGGCGAATTATCATAGCATTGGGGAAGCAAATTAAAGAGGAAATACATCAAAAAAAAGAAAGATCAAGGGGGTTGAAAAGAGATGAGATATTTGAATTGACATTAATTATCCTATTAAATTGGTAAAATTCAAAGAATCCTTCTCTCTCTGATCAGATGAATTTATAATGAAATTCTCTAGTAACAGATAAAGCCAAATGAGGAGTGGTAGAGAATGAGAGGGGGGTGGCT
Organism: Carnegiea gigantea; assembly: GCA_029747015.1. NCBI lineage: Eukaryota > Viridiplantae > Streptophyta > Magnoliopsida > Caryophyllales > Cactaceae > Carnegiea > Carnegiea gigantea. The sequence continues at coordinate 115,369 of JAKOGI010002363.1, forward strand.
AGTGGGAATATGGGGCTAAGCATTTTATATTTTTTCATTTTTTGATGGAAAGAGAAATATAATGTTTTACTATCCCCTTTTTTCTCTCAGCTTTATTTTAACTCATTTACCTTTGTTAGTTTAGTGATTTCTACCTAGTTTTAGCAGAGAGTAGAAGTAAACAAATTTTAATAGTAAGGTTAAAATATGTAAAGTAAAAGTTATACATTAATTGATGTCTTGGCTTATAATATAACAAAAATTTTTACACTTTCATGCTTGTATAAAATGTTGAGCGAGTAATGATTAGAGAGTTGCTCAATATCGAATCTTGTAGCAATGAATTTTGTAAATTTTAATTAAGAACACGAAAATTTTAAAATAATATCCCAGTTGCCCACATAATTAAACTGAAGACTTCTCAATTTGATAGATATTGACCCCCTAAAAAAAGTAACAAAAGAGTTGAAGTTAATCGGACTTGCATAATTATATTATGCGCCATTTAAAACACCTAGTTAAAAGAAGTAGAAATATATGTAGAAAGAGGAGCTTATGAAGAATTAGAAAGAGAAATTCACATACAATAGGGTAAAAAGAACACCTAATCAAAAATTTTTTTTAGCTAAATAGAACCTGAATAATTAAGACAGACTCAAATTGAAAAGAATCTTACCAACTTAATATAAAAAATGAATATTAGACTGACAAAAAAAATGATTAGGCAGTGAAAGGAAGCAACACCTTTTGTTTACTAATTATTTATCAATGGAGGAAAGAGTTATATCAGATTGTATGTAGCTTGTTTTTCCTTTCATGGCATTGAGGAATTGGGACGCACAGTATTGCCGGATGCACACGGGCAGGCAGAAGTGTTTTTTCTTTGTTTTTAGATGTGAGGAGGGAGGCTCTTTTAACTCTAGACTGTATCACCTTTTACGTTTTTGGGGAAACATTGGGGGGGGGGGAGTGCGTGCGACTAAATTTTGGGGGAACACGCGGGGGCGTTGAGGAAACTGTAAAATGTGTAGTTGAGGGATAGAAGTTATCATCCTTTTCCATATTTTTTCAAGCTCAAAATTAATATGTAATGTTTATTTTATGACAAAATTATTCTTATTAACCAAGAGGATTTCCACTAAAAAGAATGGTGCCATAGGCAAAGCAAAATGTATACATTTATTGAGGGCTTGAATTATTATATCACACACACCCACACAAACACCAACAAAGAGA
>JAKOGI010002364.1:0-2500 GCA_029747015.1 Carnegiea gigantea
TATATACATATATATATATATATATATACCACATAAGCACATGAAGCACGTATTTTACATAGCACACACCTATTATAGTATCTAAATGCATAATGCAAACCTATGGCTCTGATGCGACCTAATATAATGACCCGAACCCGAGGAGGAGTCACACCGCCGGGACTTCCTAGAGGGAAATCCTTAAGGCTCTTGAAGATCAAGGGTTCGGATTAGCATTTGGATTGTCATTCTAAAACAGAACTGCCAGAGTTCCCCTGTTCACTGACGATCAAACAACTACAACAAGGGTCAGAATGCTACAAATACAGGTACAAAGCCGGCTACATCCTTTTGCATACAACAATAAACTTAAAAACTTACAATGTGGTAGGCATCAGACACTTGGTAAAGCTAGCAGAGACTTCTGAGGGGTTGGCATCAAAATAACTTCAAAGAATCTCTTATGTCTGCTCAAATTGAACCCAAAAAAAAGGGAATAATAAAGGGATAAGCAACCACACATTCAGTGAGAATTCTCCTACTCTTTAAAACTCAAAACAGTTGCAGGCAATAATACTAATAATAGCCACATATCACGCATTCATAATTTACTATCATATTAGGCAATCAAAATCCCCAAGGAAAGATCACCACCCTTAAAACTTCATTCTAACCCCTCAACTTGTTTCTATGTCCTAAACGGCCAGGCTTCCCTACTAACAAATAGTTAGGCACATAATCAAACAAATAACAAGGATTGAGTTTGAAGCTTTCTTTCAAACATACTTTTGAAAATGCAGTAACTTTTTATATATTCTAAGAATGGTTTATAATTTACGCCAGCTTCTTTAAAGCTTATAATTCTTTCTGAAAGTGCTCAAAACATCTGAACTAGTAAGAAAGACTGGGCAAGAAACATTCTTTCATCGAATATGCATATTGAAAAGCTTGAATGTACGATACAATACTAGCATGTAGCTATACTTCATTTGAAACTTCATTTGAACTAGACTTACAAACTCATTCGTAAAGTATGTGCAGACTATGCACCTTTAAAAGCTTTCTTTCTTTTCTTAAAAACACTTTAGTTTGCTTCTTGAGGCTCATATTCTTTAAAAGAAACTTTTTTCGAATTGGTCCTCTATTGACCCTTATAAGCTTTTCAAATATCATTTAATATGGCCTCGTAAGGGCCCTTATAATTCTTTCTTTTCTGAAATACTTAAAATGGCGAAATGCCAACTTCTTTTCGTACTTATTAGAAACTTACTTATAGCATAAAAACATCTTATTGTGCTGGCTAGGGGAGGATTACACTGCCCTAAGTGAGATTGTCACTCACAACTCATGTTGTCCCTGGGTATACGTACTTAACTTTTGGCCAAAACGCATCTCATCATATAAAACTCTAACTTCAATATTGTCCTCTGTTGGGGCAACAGCTCACACCAAGATAATCATATCTTGAGTCCAGTCCCCCTCAACGTTGTTTTACACGTCACACATCATAACTTATCTGGGGAATAACTCACACCAAGATAATTCATATCTTGAGTCCAGTTCCCAGGAACAGCTCACACCAAGATAATTCATATCTTGATCCAGTTCCTAACTTTTCTTTAGGAGGAAACAGCTCACGGCATCTTTGCATCCAGTTTCCAGGAATAGCTCACACCAAGATAATTCATATCTTGAGTCCAGTTCCTAACTTTTCTTTAGGGGGAAATAGCTCACACCATCTTTGCGTTCAATTTTCCGGAATAGCTCACACTAAGATAATTCATATCTTAAGTCCAGTTCCAAACCCTGGCCAATTGCCTGGCACTTTCTTAGCCTTTAAAAACGTATTTCATTTCTCTTCTTCAGCTGCTTACTATACTGAAAACTTACCTTTTTACAAAACGATCATAACCTTTCTAAATGTTTATAGCTCATTCGTTTTTGGCCTGAAAACTTCTTATAAACGGAATAAGTTTGCTAACATGTAAATCAACTTCGTAAATAACTTAAAAGCTTCTTATAGGCGTAATAAATTTATTAACACAAAAATCAACTACCTTTTAAACTTAAAAACTTCTTAAAAACGTAATAAGCTTGTAAATACGTAAACCGACTTCGCTTTAAACCTCAAAAGCTTCTTATAAACGTAATAAGCTTGGTTAATACATAAAACGACTTTACTTTTAACTTAAAAGTTTCTTATAAACGTTATACATTTACTAATTCGTAAAATGACTTCATTTTCAACTTAAAAGTTTCGTATAAACATAATAAGTTTGCTAAATCATAAAACGACTTTGTTTTCAACTTAAAAGCTTTGTATAAATGTAATAAGTTTGTTAATCATAAAACGACTTCGTTTCTAACTTATAGGCGTCGTATAAACATAATAAGTTTGCTGAATCGTAAAACGACTTCGTTTTCAACTTAAAAGCTTCTTATAGGTGTAAAATGTTTGCTCGTTCGTAAAAAGATTTCATTTATAACATAAAAGCTTCTTATAAACGTAATACGTTTACTA
>JAKOGI010002364.1:12500-116520 GCA_029747015.1 Carnegiea gigantea
CATTGGTACTAGATTTAGAACATGATTAATTCAATTTATTTTATTTATTAATTGAAAAGTTAATGGGGAACTCAATACTTATCGAGTACTCATCATGACATTGTAAATGGGGTTACATCTGAAACTTAAAATTAGTTACATAGTGGCATTAGCACAACAACAATTTTGGCCTTCAACTAGTCAAAGCTAAAATAATCTCTAATGAACATGTGTTACATAAATCAAATCCATGTAATAAGAGTAGAACATGCATAATTAGAATACTCAAGCTCTTCCCAAAATCAAATTCACTTGACAATTATCAAGTTTAATTTTCCTCAAAATTTTCATTTTGCCCCCCACCTAAACCTTACATTGTCCTCAGTGTGGAAAGCAATAAGAAAGAGGGAAATGAAGAAAAGAACAATACAACTTGCCAAGATGAGGGAGTCATTTCTATTGAAGTCGGACAATTAAACTCCCAAAGTTCCTTCATAACCATCACTAACCACAAAAGCCAAAAACCATGTGAAGAATCACACCAAAAAACACAAACACACTAAGGAAAAAAAAATGTAAAAAACTCAAACTCACCTAAAAAGATTGGGTTGCCTGCCAACAAGTGCTAAGTTTTATGCCATCACCCATACAAGATCCCACCCACTAATTATAATAGACAGGGCCTACTAGATTGACGGATTTAATTAAAGCAGGGTCAATATCATCAGTCACAACAGGTTTTAAATGTTGCCCATTAACCATGAGAACTCGACCATCGTGGGGATCCAAAATTTGGACCACCCTAGAGGGAAACACTTGTTGGACACCAAAAGGACCATCCCATCTCGATCTCAACTTGCTAGGAAATAGTTTAAGCTTAGAGTGAAAAAATCGAAACTTCTGATGAGGTTCAAAAGATTTAGGAGAAATCATTTCATCATGAAAAGCTTTGGTTTTGGCTTTATAAATCTTAGCATTCTCATAGGCTTCATTACACAATTCATCCAATTCATTCAATTGAAGCCTATGTTTAGAACTTACTTGTTTCATATCAAAATTAAAAATTCTAATAGCCCAAAAAGTACGATGTTCTAATGTAATTGCCAAGTGATAAGCCCTACCAAAAAGAAGTCGATAGGCCCAAAGAGCATCATGTAATCTTTGAAATGTGAAAGGTGCATTACACAAGCCAAAAGGCATCCTCCGATAGGCAAAAGTACCAGATGGGCATGTAAAAGTTGTTTTCTCTTGGTCCGTAGGATAGATAGGTATTTGGTTCTAACTAGAATACCCATCTAAAAAGCAATAAAAACTGTATCCAACTAACTTTTTTCAAAGTTTGATCAATGAATGGGAGGAAAAAATGCTCTTTCCTCGTGACAGAATTCAACTTTCTGTAATTAATGCACACCCTCCACCCTATGGTCTGTCTAGTGGGAATCAATTCACCTTCCTTATTCTTAACCACAGTTATGCCAGATTTCTTAATGACTACTTGTACTAGACTAACCCATTGACTATTAGAGATAGGGTAGATAATGTTCGCATCTAAAAGTTTTAATACCTCTTTCTAGACAACTTCTTTCATGTAAAGGTTCAGCCTACATTGCATTTTCCTAATAGGTTTACCATAGTCCCCTAAATGAATTCTATGTATGTAAATTGTAGGACTAATCCCTTTCAAATCAGTAACTGACCACCCTATAGCACCCTCATAATTAGATAAGACATGAATCAATTCTTCCTCTTGATCACAAGATAAAAGAGAAGATATAATGACAGGTAGGGTCTCTTTAGGGGCTAGAAACATGTACTTGAGTGAATCAATGTGAGGTTTCAACTCAAGTTTGAGTGGAGATAAAACAGAAGATCGCATAGGAGAACTAGCCGAAGGGGCGAGAGGTTCATAAGTAAACACCCTAGAGGAAGACTCAATATGAGGAGTAGAATCTAGATTAGAATCCATCTCATCTATTGTGCTTCCTAAATCAAACAATCTCAAATCCCCATCGGAAGGACAAGTTCCCAAGGGATTGCTGCTCAGAATAGCAGGTAAAGCTTCTTTAATAATTTCATCAATCACATCAACAAAGAAGCATTTAGATTCATCTTCAAACACAGGTTGAGAAGAAGCTTTATAAATGTTAAGCCTAACCCTCACATTCACGACTGAGACATCCATCACTCCCGACCTACAGTCACAGGTGGCATTAGCTGTGGCTAGGAAGGGACATCCTAAAATAAGAGAGATTTACTTAGAAGCATGGCTAGGGTCCATGTCCAACATAACAAAATCAACAAGAAAGAATCTATTATCAATTTGGACTAAGACATTATCTATTTGCCCCTAGGAGTCCTAACTAACCTATCAGTAAGCTAAAGGGTACAGTTGGAAGGTTTCAGTTTACTTAATCCCAACTCTAAGTAAACAAAATATGTTATCAAATTAACATGAGAACAAATCTAAAGTGCCCTTTTAATTTTATGATCGCCAATAAAACATGAGATGGTAGGGACACTGGGATCTTTAAACTTAGGTGAAGTGTCACATTTCAAAATTGAGCTCATTGTTGATTTAGAAGAATCTTTTTAGACTTGTCATCTGTAGATTCCCTTTTAAAAGTACACATATCTTTAAGGAACTTAGCATACACTAGGATCTGTCTAATCACCTCCAAGAGGGGAAGATTGACCTTAACTTGCTTAAACATCTCTATGATGTCATCTCTTTACTTGTCCTTCTTGGTGGGGAATGGAGTATCCAAAGCTTGAAGGTAAGGAACCCTTGGCCAGTATGTCATAGTAAGGTCAGACACAATAGGAGAAGGGGATGGGTCATTTTCGTTTTCAATTTCAAGGTCACTCTCTATGGTCTTAAGTCTTTCCTCTTTATCATGTTCCTTTTCACTCACCTTGTTATCTACTTCTTTACCATTCCTAAGAACCATTACAACTTTCAATTATTCAAATGGTTGGCCTTTAGGGTTCTGTATGGGATCACTACGAAGTTTTCCTTCTTCTCCTTTACCTACAGTTATGGTTAGTTGTCCAAGTTAGGTTTCTAACTTAGCTATAGATTTTGAGTGAGAATCAACAATACGCAATTTAGACTTAATTCCTTGGGCCTTAGAGTCAATATTTGCATAGTAAAAGTCAAGGTACAAAGGGCAGAAATTACCTTGTCAATATCAGAGCTCCCAGATGTAGCTTGATGGGAAGAGGGAGGAGTATATCTCTGGTTTTGGAAACCAGGAGGGGTAGGTCTACTAGACTGGGCTTGAGGGTTCTTAACATTTTGAGACCTCCATAAAAAATTAAGATGATTCCTCCAACCATGATTATTGATATTAGAATAAGGATTGTGGGATGGAAGAAATCCTGGGGTAGCATTTTCATGTTTAGTCACACAATCAGACTTACCAATGCAAGCATAGTCAACAAAATCATGCATGGGACTAGCACAAATCAAATACACATCACGCATAGAAGGGGCATTAGATACTTTATTCATGCACAATAATTGATGAAATGTCTTAGCTAAAGCATCACCTTTACTAGAAAGGTCAACTGAATGTGAAACCTTATAAATTCCCCCTTTACATCCTAATTGCCTAGGCAAATTAGAATGTGAGGAAGTGGCATGCAAGTGTGAATTTTCACTCAAATGTTCAAACAATTCCCAAGCTTCTTCAGGAGTTTTGTACAAAAAACTACCACCACAAGATGCATCAATCATTTGCCTATTGTGCTCATCTAAGGTAGGGTAAAAACTCAGGACAACTTGCTACATAGGTACCTCATGGTGAGGACAACTTCGCAATAACTCTTTAAAGCTTTCGCAACTTTCATGCAATTTCTCATTTTTATTTTGTGAGAAGGTAGTTATAGCACGCCTTAAGGCAGTCAGTTTACCAATAGAGAAAAACTTTTTTAAGAATTCCTTTTGCATTCGATCAAAAGTGGGGATATTTGTCTTAGTATCTAACCAAGCTTTAGTTTTATCTTTCAAAGAAAAAGGAAAAAGTCACAATCGAAGAGCATCATAAGAGAAATTATTCAAAAACACAGTGGAATAAATCTCTAAAAATGCGTCAACATGCCTGAAAGGATTTCCAAACTCTAGCCCAAAAACCGACGGGAGAATTTGGATAAGAGAATGTTGACTCTCAAATGGCCCCATAACAGTGGGCATACGTGTTCTTATTGGTGAGTCATATGTCGTGGGAATGAAATACTCCTTAAGTTGCTTAGGTGGTGGGGTTTGTTCTTCAGCCATCTTTTTGCTGGATTCCTTTTTAGCTCTTATCTTATGAAGCGAGCGTTCAATTTTAGGATTATGTTGTTTAAGATCCAATGGTAAATAACGTCTACCATTCATATACCCACAAAAAAACAATGAGAAAAGAATGATATCGCCACAATAATAACCATCGAACAAAATAAGAAGAAAAGAGAAGTGAGAGATAAGAAGGGAAAAAATAAATAAGTATAAAATAAACAAATAAAAGAATGATCCAAGGGAAGGGGCAAAAATGAAAAAATAGCAAAATGAAAAATAAAATAAAATAAAAATAAAATAAAATAAATAAAAGGGAGTGGGCTTGTTCGAGTAGATACAATAAATAAAATAACAGAAATAAAAGAGTTAGATTAGATTAGGTTAGGTTAGAAGGGATAGGAAAAATAGTTAGATTAGAAGGGAATCGGAAGAACAAAAATAAAATGGTTAAATTAGGAGGGATTGGAAAATGAAACAATAAAAATAAAAAGGGAAGGGAGTGGAGAATAAATAAATAAAATTGTTAGATTAGCGGGGAAGAGGAAAAAATAAAAAATAAAAAGAATAAAAGGAAGAGAAAATTCAAAAACTGCTATTTGTTCCCCGGTAACGGCGCCAAAAACTTAATGTAGATTTTATGTTTAGTTTTAAAATCCTTTTTACTTGCAAGTATACAAGGTTAATTATAGACTAACGAGTATTAGAGTATCGATCACACGAAGAATAATAGTGATTTTAAATTTTGCTTTTCCGATTATAAAGAATGGTTTAATGAAGGAGTTCTATTATCAATATGAATTAAAGAAACAAAAGAGAAGTAAATAAGTCAAGAAAGTGTAGAGAAATCAAATAAGAGAAAGATCTAGGATTTTAGATTTCATCATTGATGCTAATATTGACTTACTAATTCAAATCGGGGTTCAATATGTCTTTTGTTCAATCTAAGCTACAAGCATTAGACCATGAAAGATTATTATAATTATCAAATGAGATTACTTATATAGTGGTTTAGCATGAATCATTCATTTTAGACATAATTCATCTAATTTCTAGTATAAATTATTTAGTTTTAAAATTATAATTTTAAGTCCAATTGCATAATCATCATATTAGCCTACAAGGTCTAATATTCATTTGAGACAGTAAATTAAACTATTGTAATCAACATGATTAACTATAGTATTAAGATACATAATTAAGTTAAGATCAAGTATAAAATCAAAATTATGCAATGAAAGAGACAACAATAATCCCATAAAAAATTAACAAAACCAATATTATTATCAAGAATCCATCCTAATCCTAGAAAAGTATTCTAGCCCAAACTTTAGTACTCAATTACACAAAATGATAAAATCAGGCGTAACCTCTCAAATGTGACTCACAAATAAGATGGGAACAGAAGAGAAAAATAGCTAATTTCAAGCTTATTTTCTTCTAAACCCCTCAACCTAAATGATTTTGTCTTACAAACACTCTCTACTCTATTTTTTTTTTTTTAAAAAAAAGAAGATGGAAGATAGAAGAATACTTGGATGCTTGAATGAGTGAATAGAGGAGTGAATGAGTGTGTGGATACTTCAACCCATAGCCTCTTTTTATGGCAGAAAATCAACCTCTCTTGATGCCCAAAAATTAATGAAAATTAATTTCAATTAATATTTTGGTTGTTATAATGCATAAGAAAAGGCTAATTTTAAGGTAAAGAATTAATTTATGATTAGTGGAATTTGACTAGTTTAATAATTAGCAATGTGAGAAATAAGCACTTTGATAAGTGAAAGAAGCTGGGTTGATGTCTTGGAGAAAGCACGATTGGGCCGCAGAGAAGCCCAAGCAGAAGAGAGAGGCTGGGGAAAGACAAGGTTGGGCAGTGGGCTATAGGCTAGGAGAAAAGAAGGAAGAGCAAGGTGCATGGTGACTTGGGTTATAGGATGGGCCCAACCGGGAAGAGAGTGAGAGAGAGTGAGGGAGATGAGAGGCTGGGGTGCATGTGGCGGTGGCCACTGGGCCAATAGGCTGCAGCATACCATATGAGCTAGACCTCAGCTCTTTTCCTTCTTTTTTCCTTTACTGCAGGACTGGGCTTGAACATGAGTTGCTTGGAGTGGAGTAAAAGTGAACAGTTTCATGCCTAAATCCATTTCTTTTAATTTTCACCAGAAAATCATATAAAATATGCATTATTCTCTCATAAAAACATACTTCAAAGACTTAAAAATAGAGAATGAAACTGTAGAGATCCTTATAACCTTTCCACCTAAGCTTCCTGATCCAGGTAGCTTTTCTATCCCCTGTACAGTGAGAAAGGTGGAAATTGAGAGAGTGTTAAGTGATCTAGGTGCAAGCGTTAGTTTAATGCCATACTCTTTGTGGCCATTACAAATCGCACCCTTCACTACAGTTAGCAGATGGTTCTGAAACATAACCCATAGGTAAATTAGAAGATGTGCAAGTCAATATAAGTGACATTTGGGTGTTGGAAGACTTTATCATAGTTGATATGCCCGAGACCAATGATGCTCAAATTATCCTAGGTCGGCCCATATTGGCTACAGCTAGTTGCCATGTAGATAAAAGAAAGGGATGGATTACATTTGAAGTGCAAGGGCGTTATGTTGTGTTCTGCCATATGAAGGAGAAAGTGGTTTCTCCTAATTCTTCTCTATTGGATGAATTTTCCCCTTCCCCTGAGATTGACATGGAGGATGTCTTGAATTGTGAAGATCCTCCTAACTTTGACTGGATTTCTATTGAGGACCTCCACCAAAGGTATGTTAAGGTGGAGTTTGCTGCTCCTGTGCCGCCTAACATACCCAAGGCTGCGGCCCATACTTCTAATAAATCTACTATGAGTGATTATTGTAGGTTCGCTCAAACTGTCCTCTCTTTTCCCCCTATGGAAGCATTTGAAGTGGACTTTGATTTGGGGGTTGAACAAATTGATAGTACCCCGTCTGACAGAACTACCTATGCGATTTGTCTTATATGCTGATAGTGCGCTTTGGCATCGAGTGATGATGACAAAGGACCTTCAACCAAAGCCTTTGAGATGATACCTTTGATTGAAAAAAATTTGATTTTGTGGTCTGTCATAAAGCAACTGACCATACACTCATTGATCTAGATCAAGCCTAGAAGTAGCGTCAAGCTCTTGACCTTAAAAGAGCGCTTCTTGGGAGGCAACCCAAGCCTTTTTTTCTTTTCTTAGTTTTGATGTTCATTATTTTTGTAGTTGGTATGAGAAAGGAAAACAAAAAACGAAGAAAAACAAAAGAAAAAAAAGAGGGAAAAAAAAGAGAGACGAGAAAAAAAATAATCAAAAAAAATACATATGCAATGAAATGTTTGGCACCACGGCTCAGAAGCTCAGCACCGCGGCCGTGGGTTGCCCAACCAGGAAAAAAAAATTCTGGTGTCAGCAGGCACCACGGTTGGTCCGTGATGACCTGCTACGACCCATGGTCAAGCGGTGACCCCTCATTTTCCTCCAAATTCATCTTTTTCTTCGAGCTTCTCTCTCTACCTCCTCTCTCTCTTTCTCTAAGACCACCATAGCGAAAATCTTGAATCCTCCTTTATTTCTTCTCATTTTTCCTTCGTTTTTGCTCAAAATTCATCGTCTTCACCTAAACTTTCTGTTTCTTCCACAAATTTCATCCCATTCTTCTTCTTCTTCTTCTTCTTCTTCTTGTTCTTCTTGTTCTTCTTCTTCTTCAAACTCATCTCACTTTCACCCATCCACCATAACCATCTTCTTTTCTCTCTAATTCTTCCTCTTTTACTTAAAATCTTCATTTTTTTTCCTCCTCAAATTTTAATTTTTAGGTTTTTAGTTTCAATTTTGGCTTCATATTGCAAATAATGGCAGCTACCAAAAGATAAAGGAGTGTCAAGGAGGTTGGATCCTTAAGTCAAGCACCAACCCGACCTCAAAGGGCATCCCAAACCTCTACCAATGCGCGTGCTCAAGGTAGCATTCCTCACCCCCTTGGTTTGATAAATCTTGACCATGTTACTAGATATAACTGTTTGAATGAATGCATGGTTGTGGTAACTTGATATTATGAAGAGGAATTGTTAGCACGTTTAGGAATGTCAGATGATATTAGGTGGTTATTTGCACTAAGTGGTATGGGACACTCCATTGAAATAAAAGAGCATACATACTGGAACCTGACCCTAGAGTTCCTGAGTACACTTCATGTCGAGGTTACTAGAGGGCCTCAATGTCAAGTAGGGTACATTTCGTTTTATTTACAAGGACAATTATACGAGTTGAACTTAGGTGCCTCTAATAGTATATTCGGTTTTCCACCTAGTATGGATTTACCGAATCGACAAGTCCCCCTCGAATTCAACCCAAATGCATTTTGGAGTGAGCTTTCAGGGAGTGTTAGGTACAGTACTAGTTCATCCAAGTGCACACATATTAGGAACCCCTGCATTCACATCGCTCAGCATATCCTAGTTTGTTGTTTCTTTGCTCGGGATGATAGTCTAAACGTCCTGAGATTATCTGAGTTGTATTTCTTGTCCTGTATGCTTAACGATGTCCAACTTGACCCCGGTTCATTTTTAGCCAGAAAATTATATAGTGCTGCTGTTAGCCCTAAGGGTAGGATAGTCATCAATGGGATTGTGACTACTATTGCTAGATTTTTGGGTATTGAGCCCAACCCTGAGGATAGCTTCTTTGGGTCCAAGCGGCTTGATCAAGCTACTTTTGGAATCATGAAATTTTGTAAAGTAGAGGTTGGATGATTGTGCTGGATTTACCCTAGGTATCGGCTTTTGCCACTTCCCAATGTTGATCGAAGTACCTTACTTCACGGGGCCAACCTTTATTGGGTACCTGGTGATGACGAGGTTGTTCAACCCGCGCTTCATCTTCCACCTGCTCATTTTAGTCAAGCCGGATCTAGTTCTTCCTCTCAACCACCCCCTACTGACTATGCTGACTTACAAGCCACCCTTAGGTCCATTCAAGAGGAGCAAGTGCCCCTTCGAGTATTGGTTACTTCTGAGAATGCCGCATTTCGGGGCTTTGTCCAAGAGCGCCACGATGAGTTTCGTGGGATGTTTGCTACCCAGACTTAATATTTCTAGGACGATAGGGCATGTTTAGAGATCTAGTGGGATTGGCATATCTCTTATGGCCAACCATCCCATCCTCCTCCGTCACCTCCTTTCTGATATCTTTTTACTTCTCTCCTTCCCTTTTTCTCTTTGTGCCCACATTGAGGGCAATGCGTGATTCAAGCATGGGGAGTTGTATATATTTTTTGGCGTCTGATGCCTTATTTGGTTTGGTGTGCTTGTGTTTTGTATACATTATTTGTGATAGTTTTTGGAGTTTTTATTATTGGTTTTAGTTTTATTTGGTTAGCAGCATTTTAGATGTGCATTTAGTTTTCTTTTCACTCTAGGCTACATTTTAGTTTTTCTTTTATTAGTTTCTTCTTATAATTCGTGCATTTTTTTCCTTGCATTGTTATTAGGAGCATGCACAAAAAAATGAAAAAAAGAAGAAAAAATCCTCCGATGGTGATCTTTGTAGTCTAGGTAGGCTTCTTTGGTTAGATTTGATCCGTTGGTTCGCCCAATTGTGCACAATAATGTTTGAGAATGAGTTTTCGAAATAAGCTTCATGTTTTAATCGTAAAGTGCGAGTTGATTACCCCATGACTCTTTATATGAACTTTGGCATATGTTTACTAATGAGCTAGTTATGACTTCAGTAGATGTCCTGTGAGGCTTTAAGCTTTTAGAGACTATTTATCAATTTAGTCACACATTTCTTTCATGTATGGCTCTTCCTTGACATCAATTCTATAGAACTTGCTTTTACTCTCATTCAAAATCACATTTATGCATATAGGTAATATGATTGTGGCATTCTTTGAATTATTAAATCCAATGACCAAATAGCCACCTTTGTTGTGTATTATATCCTTCGCTAGCCCATTTGAGCTTATATCCGTTTTTCTTGATTTGAACCTCCTATTATAGCCGATGGCCAAATGATTATCTCACCCTTAAGCCAAGAATAGAGGAGCATTTCATTCTTTTGCATCAAGTTTGATTGAGAGCTAGTAAGGGGTATCGAGATCTTTTAGTGAATTTTGGTTGTTTGGTGAAGGGATGTGTGATATTGTTTGAAAAAAGAAAATCCCTTATTTTGTTTGTGTAAAGTTTAGAGAAGAGTTGGAATTCAAAGCTTGGTGTGGATTCTTTTGGCTAACTTTTTTGAAAAAAAAAAAAGAGAATAAAAGAAAAAACAATCAGAAAACAAAAAAAGAAGAAAGAGAAAAAGAACACAAAAAAAAAGTGAATAATAAAGAGAGTGTTAGCCTTGTTAGAATTATCAATTTTTATGGTCTTTCAACTTTTGTCTCTTCAATCAGGGATGTATTTTACTGATTTGTATTAGTTTAAGGAGGATGCTGTAATGATGCATTAGAACTGTTTAGTTCTTAGTCTATGGCTTCTAGCTCCACATTTCCAAAACATTTGTTCCCCTCTTACCTTTACCCATGGCCCCATTACAAATTTATGAAAGTCCTCTTGATTATCTAGTGTCTTTGCATTTTAGTGATGGCGAATTTGAGAGTCTTGTCAAGCTTATGGTAGATTTGAGTCTAAGGAATGAGAATTGAGGGAACCTTTGTATATATATTTTCAAACACATGAGTGATGAGTGCCATATAGCTATACTGAGGTTCTACCGGCCTTGCTAGCTTCATTTGTTTCATATGTTGAATCATTGTATTTGATGATTTGAGGGGATTGATTTAAATTTGATATTGTAGTTTATCAGGTGCTTTTCAAACTTTTCATTCCCTAGTCTTTTTGCTAAATGATTTTTGCATCTTATGTACCAATGCGATAAGAAGTTCTGTATCGTTCGATATACCTGAAGACGAATATAGTGATTCAAGCTCCGACTCTGATGACGTTGAAGCAGGGGATGGTGTAGTGTGGCCAACATCGGGGGTGCAACCCGAGGCATATCGGAAGAGGATGTTGATATGGAAGAATGAAATCAAAGGAAAGGGGCAGCTATTTGCTTTTGTGAGTGAGGTGAAGATAAGTATTTAGAAGTATGCCATAGCGAATAGATTTGAATATAAGTATGTATGTAATTATTGACAACGAATTACTGTGAAGTGCACTGCAGAAGGGTGTGGGTTTTACATCTGTGTGAGGAGCCACCTAAAAAGAGGTGGAATGCATGTGAAGGCGTTTGTAGCAGGGCATATGCATAGTGTGGGTGCTGAGTGCTAAATGGAGAAGTGGGAGAGAAGAAGAATGTGAGCGAGTCTCCTTGGGACTCTAATAGAAGGGAAGGCTCCAATAAGTGATAGTTACACACCCCCGAAGATATTGAAGGATTTGTAGCTAGAGATGCGAATAAAGGTATCATACATGCAGTGTTGGACAGCACATGAGTATATGCGGTTGGTAGCAAATGGAAGACCGGAGACCACTATAAGCTATTGCCCTGGATGTGTATAACTATTGTAAGGGCTAATCCTGATTCAAGAGCATTCTGTGAGCTGGAGGGATCCAAGTTTAAGCGTATGTTTATTGCATATGGTGCATCACTGAATGGTTTCATCCTTGGGTGTAGGAAGATATTATTTGTTGATGGAGCTCATTTGAGTAGGCCATATGAGGGGACTATACTGTCAACTGTTGCACTTGATGCGGATGACCACTTGTTGGATATTGCATATGCAGTTGTGTCCACAAAGAACATAGATGAGTGGTTCTGGTTTTTGACTGTACTACATGAATGTTTGGGTAAATGCAACCTGTGATCATGAGCAATAGGAATCAGGGGTTGCTTTCTGCGGTGCCGAGGGTGTTTGGGATTGAGAATCACAGCTACTGTTTACGGCACATGTGGGAGAACTTTCTTACGTACGCGGGAGGAAGTTAGGGATCCAACGGCAGGTGTCAAAGGACTTGTTGATGGAGGTGTTCAACAGGATTGCGTACGCCCCAACAGGGGTTGAGTACGGAGTTGTAGTGGAGGAGTTAAGGAAATACAAACTGCAGTTGGCAGCTTGGGTGGAAGGTAATGAGCCTGAACGTTGGGCGTAGTTAAAATTCACAAAGGAGAGGTCGGGTAGGTTAAATAACAATGTTGTAGAGAGCTGGAACAACTGGATGTGTTCATTACGGCGTATATCAATCCCGTGGCTTATTAGTGGGCATATATAGAAGCTCGATTTGAAAGTTGATAAGTAGAAGACAGAGCTCGAAAAGTGAAAGAATGGTGTCGGCGACAGGATTGAGATGAAGCTAAGGAAGACACTGGCCAACATTGGTTCCATAGTAGATGTGAAACTATTAACATAGCCCTTGGAGAGTATGTTGTGCTCCTCACGAACAATCGTAGCCTAGTAGTGAACCTAGCAGAAAGGACGTGTAGCTGCAAGTGGTGGCAGTTGAAGGGTCTGCCGTGTGCACATGGCATGGTGGTCATTGACAAGCACAAGTTGTGGGTGTATAATTATGTCAGCGACTGTAACAAGGCGGCCAATCAGAATACCATATATATGAACGGCATAGATCCAATGGAGACGCATGATTCGGCAACCATCGATAACGCCACGGGTCTGGTTGTAGGGAGGGAAGCATTGGAAGATGGATATAACCGAAGAATCCTTCCGCCAATAAACCCACGTCTGCAAGGCAGACCACGAAAGAGGCGAATTGAATCTCAAAGGCAAGGCGTCCAACTCAGGAGGTGCTCAAAATACGGAGAGGTTGGACACTACTGAAACACGTGTAGGAATCTACGAGCTGATTTCAATGTAGATGAGACTACTATTGTTGTACCTGTGGAGGATTTATTTGAAGGCAACTACGTACATGAGGCATAACATGAAGGTAACATGTCATTTCCTTAGGAATTTCCCGGGATAGTTGTCCCACTAATGTGGGTTGCCAACCTAATTGGCTGCCTTCTGTCGGTTAATGTACATAAGTAGCAATCCTAACTATTTATTTTGGAACGTCATATAGTGGTGCAGGTGTTAGCATTTTGGTTGCAGTTGGGCCGCTGTGTAATGACATGATCATATGAATGCAGTCGGGAATGTATCAGGTTCACTTCCAATGCGTACTGGGCAGTGTAAATACATATGTGGGTTGCGAACCTAATCGCCTACGTGTTGGAAGTTCATGTACATAAGCAGCAACCTCTGATGTTTAATTTACAACGCCTGCATATGCTGCTTCTGTTTTTTTTTTTCCCGGTTACTTGGGGGCTTTGTATTGACATGATCATATGAATATCCTGGGAATGTATCATGTTAAGCGGGGTCTGCATACTGGCCAGTGTAAATACCTATCTAAGGTTATCTATGCAAAGTGGTGGGTGTGCACTACTGTGGTTGGATTGGTGGGAGGGCAATTAATGTGGTCAGTGGGTGTGGGAAGTTGTACAAACGTAGGTGGGGAAGGTGGGTGGAAGAAATGAATTAAGTAGGGTGCTCTGAGTGCGCATTAAATAAGGGGGTAGTACAGGGGACTTGTGAAGAGAACCCCGGGTTAGCGCCGGGAGATTTGCTTCCAACAACCGAACTATCCCACCAAACATCGGCCAACTAATGGGATGGGGGACCCACATCCCACTAAATGGAAGTCACCTGCCATGATGGTGGGAGTGATGATAATAAATAATGGATGTTGAGGCAAAAATAAATTTCGTTGCAAAGCAAGCACATAAAGACATCCTCACCTAAAATAAAGTGATTAAAATTTGTCCATTAGGAGAAGGTGTTATTTAGTTAGTTATAACGTTGTGGGAAATTTGAAAATTTGATCGTTAACGAGCAACCACAATGAATGTCATTTGTAAAATGCTTCCAACTAATTACACGTACAAAACATACATTAACATATTGCACCGGACTAATGCCATTGTTAACGGTAACTACAAGTACCAGTTGTCACTATGTCGGGGTACATAGTTAAAATAGAACTTAATAATAAAAGCACCTAGGTAGGTGGGGGTGGGTGAAGGTAGGTGAAATTGTTTATGACATGTACCTCTACATAAGCCCTTCATATCTCTCATTCCAACACCCACAATGATGACACACATAATATACGCAATCATTCCTAACATTGTCTCAACTTAAGTATGGCTATCACTGGTAGTTCTAATCAATCCCTACCAACCCTTGGGTGAGTTTAAGGGGGTCACTTCTATCCCCTTGACAACATCTCCCTCCAAACCTTCATAGACTTCCCTGTGCGGTTATGGGATGATTTCAATCCACCTGAGTGGAAGAAGTTACAGAACCTTCAGTGTTTGCTGCCCTCTGGTCGACTTGTCCCCGGACAAGTCCCTCTCATCAGGGAGATTGATCCAAACTGGCCATAGGAGTGGAAAGAACAACTGTCAGTAGATGGGCATCGTTGCTTCCGTTTGGAGCTTATTTGTGAACAAGATGAAGTGCTCGAGGTATACAACATCAACCCGATGCCAATCCCAACATTCATTCCACAATTCCGAAGCCAAGTGACATCAGTTATGAACACCATCCGTTACGGGGCTAGACGGATGACACATACTTGTTGGCCCTCCCATCTGGTCGAGAAGCAGCAAAGTTGAACATTAAGCTGACCAACCTTAATGAGTTAAACAATGTCATGTATGAAGTATCGAATGCAATAACTATAAATCACCGGGTTTCACCTCACGCGTACCACAGATGACATATCAGGACGTACGTATTTACGTTTGGAACTGCAGGGGGCTTGCAAGAGCTTCCTTCTAGCCAAACCTGTTCACTATGACATCTATTACAGGGTCATACGTGGTAGTACTTACAGACACATGTGTTGGCAGCTGGAACGCACGAAGGCTTCTTGACGAGGCGTGCGACCTTAACTACTACAGGGAGCCCCTTGGTTTTGTTTGTGGGGTCTCCATTCTCTGGGATAACTCTAAAGTGGAAGTGTCTGGTTTTACTGGCTATGACATGGACATGTCTTGTGTTGTCAAGGCTCGTACCGCAGTCAACCATCTTACATTCGGTATGTAATTATGTCATTTTAGTAAGATGGTGCACATATTTGCTTCATAACTTCACAATCTTTGTTGTGCAGGGCTTATTCTAAGTACTCAACGTATGCGGACGTGCAAACCGTCTCGACCGAATGCCTAGAGAATAGTATAACATGTCCACTATGATGAAGTGGACGGTGGCTTTCGTTATCGTGCGTACATGCTCATAACTATGTTCGCCAGGGTAACTGAAGTACTTTTGCATGTCATGTTGGCATTAGGATGTAACATCAGCCTATGACAGCGTTATCCTACAGAGCATCCTTTTTTCGCAATGCACTGAATAACTTATGCAACTGATAATACACATCGTGTATGGATTCAATTTGCCGCGTTCCGATTTCGTGAATAGCCCACCAAATTGCTGGGATATCTCGGGATATTCGCATTACAGTTTCCCAATCTACCCCCAGCCTGAAAGTTGAACCACATTTCTTTTCGTGGCACACAACACACGTGAAAGGACAAACGTTTGCGCATAGACCACACTAATGGCGACAAATATATATATGATAATGATTTGCCGGGAATGCTGTGGGGGGTCACATTGTCACAAGTGTAAATACGTATCCCAGGTTATGTGTCTCCTAAATGTGGGATATGGGTGGTGGTGGTTTATTGAAAAGTGTGCATCGGTACAAATCACAGTTTCAACGCTGTTGTTTTAAGCGTCAAAGGGGGGAGGTGGGAAGTAAGTAATGATATGGTTGTGGAAATTGCACTATATCTTATTGGGTGTGAACATAATACATGCAGATAGGGGAGCTCCACGTAGAACATCACTATTGCAACCTACCACCATAAATGAAGGGTAGGGTTTGTATTAAGTTGGTAGACTATCTCGCTGGCAAGTGCAATTCAGTAGCCTTAAAGTGAACAGAACCCAATCACATCAATTGAATGTCATGTACTACTTTGTTGATGAAGGGTTTGATGTGGTGGGTAGACATTGTTATATAAAGGTCGAATGGCAAGTACTCATGAAGGAGTAAACTAATTTGGGGGCTTCAGGTACAAAGCATATATCATCTGCTACTGTGTTCGCCGAACCAGTCAACCTGGGTTCCACAAGTGATAGCTCAGAGTCAGATTTCACATGCGATTGCTGTCCAATGCACACGTGCAGCTGCAACTGTGGACTGGATGCGGATATGTTCGAAGGTGACAATCAATATCGGCGACGGTATGCCTGGTGTCCGAAAAGGGTAAGTCCTCAACCACATTTAACATACAACTGTAGTTTATTTGCACAAGTCTAACTCTGTTCACGCTAACGTACTCACTTTGTGCCCATTGTCTTATGAGTGTCCTTGGGTGCAGGACGAAGTCGCCTGTGACTACTTTCATTTGATAGACCCGGACTTCCCAGAACAGGCGAAGGAGGTCATAGATGATCTTGTGCGTGAGTATGTGCTAGCGAGGGACTGGGTTTTAGATGATCGCAATGCCCAACTTTGGACTCGGGAAGAGGACATGCGCATGGACGCTGAACGGAGGGCAGAAATTGACACGCTTAGGAAGTTACTCGGAGTTGCTGTTGTGGCAATTGCAATCCTATTTGCGATCGGCATGCGTTGGATGTCGGCGTGAAGGGATCATGGGCGGTCCATGATCCCTACCTTTTGTGGGGATGGCCTTCGCATCTGTGGACCCGGGTTATGTTTTTAGACTGAAATCATCACATGTGGTTTTTTTTTTTTTTTGGGCAATCGCGACGTGCCAAACCATGTCTGTGAAAAATATTCAGTTGTTGTTATGTCAACGTAAGTCGTGCCATCCCGGTTGTCTTTTGGGAGCGCACCGTGAAAACCATGTGACATGTATAATATTTTGTTATTGTTTTATCAAATGTAATAGTTACATCTAGTACGTGACATACGAAAAGTGTACATTATGTATGGTCCACATATGAGAAGTTGCAAACTTGTCCTCAAAGTTATGAAATGTTAATTGCAATTACCGTGACTATGTCCATGGCGCCCTAAATTGACTAACGCCTGACGATGCACGTACATGGGCTGTGCTTAATCAACAAAAAGCAATTGCAATTTGGTGGAAATTGTAAAGACCATTATTTTTGACCAAAATATGTGAATGTTAGTGTGCACTGGAAAGGGATTGAAGTGACTATGTGCGACCCATTTTTTTGGGAGGTCCCTACTTCATAATTGGAGTGGTGAAAGGTGATCTCAACCATAGAAGAAGGGGCCCGCCACTAATCATGATGGTGGGTTTGGCGAGATACCCACTCCCATTTTGGAGCGAAATTGTCTTGCCTAAAATAATGCCCCATCATGAACTGACCCACTCTGAGTCGATCATATTTAATGGCCACAGCCTCCCAAACCCTATTGAATGTAACAACATTCCCCCCCAACACTTAATCGTTCCACACAGAAATTGGTATACCCAACCCATACCAACCACATTAAAAACCCCAACCAACCTAGTCAGACATACTAATGTTAACGCCTTCGGAGAAAGACACTGAGTTCGTGAGATTTTGCGACTGTGGTAAGCCTGCTGACATCATCCCTGCTCAGGGTGACAGATATCGGAGGCACACGGTTTGCCACAAGGTAATCAATCCAGCCCACAAAATTCCTCACATTTGTTACTGTTATGACATCCACACATGCGTTCCAAGTTGTACTTACATGTGCATTGTTCATGTGACATAGAGGAAGTGCAAGCACTTTCAGTGGGTGGATAATCGCCAAACCAGGGCTGACAAGATATCTATGAGGAGCTTTCAAGCGGAGAACCGATCCTTGCATGCTGATTTGTTGACTGCTACTGCTACTCTCCGCCAGTACATGGACGCCGAAATGGGTGTTAAGCTACTCCTCTATGACAGCATGAGAGGTCAATTAATGTCCATGTGTGTATGCGTAACTGTGTTTATTGCATACGTGATGATATTCACAGGTGTCCTCATCTAGTCTCATTTCCCGGGTTATGGGTTTGACTTTTTTGGGTTCGTTACTACATCTACGTGAGCCATTGGGGATATGTTCATATAGTAGTACTCCCCGGCTGTAGTACCATATGTTTTGTGTCACATGCTGGAAGTTTACTGCAACACTGAAGGGCAAACTTCCAGTATGTGACAACTGTTGTTCTCCATCAACTTCACCTTATTTTTGTACATCCACCTTATACAATGATGTGTATGTGTTGGTATTTAGTACTCGCCCACCTGCAATGTTTGTGGATAGTTCCATGTAGGCATCCCCATATATTGTATGTGTAGAAGACAGGTTATCTGTTGGAATGCAATGGTGTGTATGTGTGGATATAACAATAACATGACCATTTAGGTTCAACAAATAAACATCCCAGAAAATGAGGGTCACTTACTTCGGTTGTGCATATAACGATAAGAGGACTACATAGGTGCAACATGTCACTAACCTAGATATTGAGGGTCATTCAGCCGCATCGTGGATATAACCACCACATGATCATATAGGTGCAACATGTGCAGTACCCCACAAAAATAACATGAACAACCCGCATTGTGGATATAACCAATAGAGGCCCATAATGGGCAACATGTCACCCACATTTATCAAACCCTGGGTGTGCATAAATTTTACAGCACCATACACAACAACATTTTAGTATTCCACTAAATGTAGGTCACTAACCCGGGTTATTGATATAACCACCATACGGTCATAGAGGTGTAACATATGCAGTACCCCAAAAAGAGGTCAACAACCCTAGTCGTGGATATAACCATCAGAGGACCATAACGGGCAACATGTGGCCCACCATGTCACTAATCCCGGGTGTGCATAAAATTCACATCACCCTATACTGCAATTTGTCAGTATCCCAGATAATAAATGTCAAGTACCCGGGTTATGGATGTAACAATAACGACTATTAACATGGAACATGTCAGCATCCCAGAAAATAAAGGTCACTAACCCGGGTTGTGGATATAACCATACGAGGACCATATACGTGCAACATGTCAGTAACCCACATAATAAAGGTTACTAACTCGGGTTGTGGATGTAACAATAACAGGATTATTAAGGTGCACTAAATCAGTATCCCTGCCATTAGTAGCCTATGTTTTCTATCACATGTTGGAAGTCCACTACACCCACAGAAGCGCTATAACTTTCACTATGTGCCAGCTGTTGTTCTCTATCAAGTTGACCTTGCTTTTGTACGTCGACATTGGAGAATGGTTTGTCTACCCAGTAACTACTGCCCTACCTCCCGTTTCATATACGTAGTACAGTATATTGTACTTTTGTAAGCCAGATTATATAAACACACTGTTAACGTTAGTACCGGGTCCCCCATGTTGATATCTCGAGATACACACCTAACTAACCCGGGATCTCCATACGGCTAGTTCAGGATATGTTGTCCACATCAACAACCCCCCATAACACATACAGTAATGGACTTCTAAGCACATGACAATATCCCCACCCCTCAATGTCACTAACCCAGGTTATCTATACGTGAAACACAGGAAACTACACTGCATTACAAGCCTCTCTGAAGTGCCTTCGATTGGATAAACAAAAATATTTCCTAACCAAGTACACCTTAGAAGGTGCTGATGTTAGATGCATTTGTCACATACGGTATGGGTGACATGGGAACAGGAAATCTGAATACTCGGTATTGTAATGAGTCCACTCCGTCACCTATGTTCATATCCCGACGTAACCTGCTGACTATCCCGAGTTCTCCATACGTCAACCTCAGGCTACGATGTAGCATATCAATACCCCCATATAGGCTTGGAGACGGACTGGAGCACATCACAATATCCCCATCCACGTTTCTCACTAACCTGGGTTGACCGTATATGAAACACGTTATAATATGTTGCTGTACAGCGCATGTAAATAACTGCGTTGGATGGGTTAAATAAATGCGTTCCCAAGTTAATCCTACAGCTACTGTGGTGCAACGCATTTGTCAAATAACCTGTGGTTAATGTTGGAACACGAAATGTACTTCACAAATTTGGTGTTATGACAAGTCCAGTGAGTAACCCATGTTCATATCTCGACATACACAGATCAATAACCTGGGTAATGGATATAACCAGAACAAGATGATAAGGTTCATCATGTAAATATCCTAACAAAATGAGGTTACCGTGGTTGTCCAAATAAGCATGTGAGGATGATGTGGCTGCACTACTAACATCCGAACAAAAGTGGGTATACCAACAAGGATATGCTGCAGGCTGGAAATATCCCAACAAGATGCTGTCAATAACCCGGGTGAAGGATATACCAACAACAGAGGATATGTTGCAGGCTATTAATATCCCAATAATATGAGATCAATAACCACAGTTATTGATATACAAGCAACGGAGGATATGCTGCAGTTTCTCAATATCTCAACAAGTTTGTAATAATATCCCAGGCTGTACATAAGTAGTAAACATGCGTAAATAATCGTAAATACTGTGCAGGATTGTAACGCAAATGATAATAACCCGGTCCAGGGAACTGACTAACCTAGGTTATATATACATAGAAAACATGGGTATATGTGGCAGAACTAAATTCCCATGCATGTCCAGTGGGTCAGTAACTCGGGATCTGAACATAGCCACAGAACCCAACCATGTACAACAATCCGCAGTAGAATACATGCAAGTGAACCATGCGAAAAATATTGTATAATTAATTACAGACTAAGAACCAACCAATAAACTTTGTCAGCAACGGCACGCCACACAGACTCCCCTGCCAATGCGTAAGGTGAGAAGCACTACGGGGGAGGCAAACCTATAGTTAACAAGCAACCATGAATGAATTACATGCCCAACTTTGGATATGTCACAAGATTGGATAAGTTGGAGACGAACCTCATAGATGTTGCGGGAAATGAGCTACTCGGCCCTGCAGAAAGCTCAACAGGCACTTGTCCCTATAGTGCACAACACAAGCTTGGTCGAAGTCGAACCCATCCGCTTTGAGGGATAACAAGTCCTTGAAAGCCATGACAAACACCCCGCAATCATATCCACTATCACAAGACTCCAACAGTAATGGTAATAACCCGGGTTAAATGACATCATGTACACACATTGTGGTGGTCATGGAAGTAGATTACACATACTTTGTTTTAGGCATTTGGGTGTGATGACATCCCATTGTCCTACGTCAGCGTATGTGGTAGAGCGGAGGAATGCAAGCACTAAATCAATCCTCTTCACAAGTGCGAACATTGTCAACAACGTAAGTGAGATAGTGCAACCCCCCGACCTACGTCGGTTCAAATCAAACACAAAGTCAAGCACCAATCACAACACACATAAACAACTCACTGCGCTATCCACAAGTTCCCGCCTGCTCTTCTCCCCTAGACTGGGCAATGAATCGTACACAAGGAAGCAATGCTCACGTAAATCTACAATAAGCAGCAACTAGTGACCTTCACTTGCCTCCAGCAGTGGCATGAACACGTACACTCAGAAGCATGTCGTAACATGTTCATTACAAAATTCTGTCAATGTGTTTGTAATTAAAATAGTTCGTCCTGTCTTACATAGCGTACATCTGGCTAAAGGGCGGCTTTGAAACCATCCCATATAATGCCTGAGATACGCCCCTTATTGTATAAGGTCACCTACGAAACCAACACAAAAGAGTCAGTCACATTAGTCCAGACATTTGCAAATGAAGAAGACCGGTTTGGCATGATATCCACAGTTACGGATTCATACACTCCTGTGGTGCTTCAAAAACACTGACATCCAGCACAAGTTGGGGTAGGTCCGCTGCCACCTACGAAGGAGCTCCGTGAACATCTCCATCGTGAGGTTTCCAATGCAATACTTCCCAGACCTACCCCTGGCTCCTGCCTTTGGAGCTATATTGATGAGGCCCCATAACTAACTTACAGGCACGAGCTTCGGCAGACACTCCTGCAGGTCCTCCTCTCTGTCCGTCAATGTCAGCGCAGCAGTCAGGCGTAGATTAACATTGTCGCATAAACAAAACATGCAATACTTCCCAGACCTACCCCTGGCTCCTGCCTTTGGAGCTATATTGATGAGGCCCCATAACTAACTTACAGGCACGAGCTTCGGCAGACACTCCTGCAGGTCCTCCTCTCTGTCCGTCAATGTCAGCGCAGCAGTCAGGCGTAGATTAACATTGTCGCATAAACAAAACTACAACCCTGCCTCCCACGTACTTACCACTGTCTGGCATTATGACGTAGGCCCTTGAACCTACTCCTGACCTTAGTGACCAACTCCATCTCTATTGCTGACAAGGGGGCGGAAATATACCCTGCCAAGATTTGCATAATATGCATTGGTGAGTGACACATTTTAAGGACACAGAAAACCAAGTATATGCAGCCGAAGTTCATCATTACCTGCTTCTTCAACTTTAGCTTGTTCAATTCCTCCGCACTTGGCCCGATGCCTAACCCTTCCATTGAAAGCGGCTACACGTCAACAACAAATGGGTGCACGCTTCCCTCACAGGGGTCACCAGTGGCACGTGGCTTGTCCGCACCTGTCATCCCTTCCTTCATCTCCTTCTGCCTCTTCCGAGTCCCGGCATACGAGTTGGGTCAAGGAATGAGGCGCCATAAACTGCGGTCGGTTTTCGACACTGAGGCTTCCTCCTCATGCGAGTGACGTTGTTGGAACTTTTTCTACCACCATCTTCCTCGGACCCCACATCGTTCGTATCAGGACTCGTCCTCTCATTCTTTACTGTTATCTGTGTATCCTGCTCGGGAGTAGTGATCCTCTGTACGGACAGACCCAACTGGGGCTCAACACATGCCTCATTATCAGCCGCCATGCTGTCTGATGCCATCGGCCGTACATGGTGCACGGACTGCATCCTAGGATCAAGCGTTGCCTCATAGTCCACCCCTCCATCGTCCCAGGTGTATAACCCTCCGCATTTGCTGCTGAAGATGTGGGTGTCGTGCTAACACCCTCCCCTGTAGCTGAATCACTTGCCACATACACCTCATCTACGCAAGGACCCAGACCATCTGTATTCGCTGCTTCCTCCCAAACATGAGGCTCGGGCAATGCACCGGATTCCCCAACAACCAGCTTCGGCTGCTATTGTTCCCCTACAGGCTCCTGTGCACTGACCTTGCCTTCCCCGTGAGGCATGGTTGCCACATCAACTGGTCTTTTGCCTACGTCTTCAACTGCAGTGGAGGGCTGAACCTGCGGCTCACAACACTGGGGGCATGCCCTAAATCATCACAACCATTAAGAAGGCCAGCAGCATTGGCAATCCTCATTGGCATGTTCTGACCGTCAGAACTGGCACCCGGGATGTGCGCTGTTGTTGGGCAGGTTGCATCCTCTTCCTTACCCTTAACCACCCTGGAATCATGCTCAGTTGCTTCCCCTAAATCATTTACTGGCCTTGCCAGAGACTCCAATCCACTCTTACTCTATACATGTACCCCCACTTCACGTGCAATTTGATGCCCTGTATCTTGGGCCTGACCAGGTGCCGTGCACATCTTTAACCTGGCCTCCAACTCGTTCGCATGACTCTTCCAGAATTCCAGCATTCTCAGTGTATCTACATGCTTTCTTTTCTCAGCACGCAACTCCTCACGTGCCCGCTCCAGACGCTCCTCATATGACAGCACACCCTACATTATACACCAAGCAATTGTTAGCTTATACGCACATTATTCACCCATGTTCGTGCACACCACCCAAACACAAAAAGGGCACCACCCAAACACAAGTTATACACATAGCTATCTGTAACTAACAATACCTACCTCTCCATCAAGGATGTAGTCTCGAAACCCATCTGTCTTCATGAAAGCCCTAACCGTAGGCACCAGCATCTCCTCCTCCCAAGGGCGCAACACAGGGATCACCTACAATGTCAGAAAACTTAAGTCATAACGATGGAAAAAAATTTTAAATTCTTCCGCCCCCAATCATTAACTTGAACGAGTAACTACTGCGAACATTTGTCATACCTCCTACTCTTTGATTCCTTCTACCAGCTAGAACGTATCATACCTTCCCCTATGGTTGACACTATCCCAACTTGCCAACCGAGGACGGAGGGAACCTACCTTTGTCATGTATCGTAAACCTTGTCGTGAGCTCGAAGAACGACGCCTGCGCGAAGAAGGATAAAATATGAGAAACGGAATCAAAATTCAGCAATTCACTAAACGTACTTACATCACCCTTCATGAACTCTCACTTGAATAAGGAGAGAGAATCCATTCATCTACACGTTCGAAACAGGCCCCTCCAGCTTCCGCTGTATCTCCTCTATAGCTTCAACCCATGCATATTTGCGCATTCTGTGAACATCCTCTATGTACTTCTGCACAGACCATGCAGCTCCATAAGGGGTTCTCGGGAACATAACCCCACTCATCACCCTCCAAGCATGCAGACTTAGCCATAGCCTTATCTTCACCGGCTCTTTGTTCGTGTCCAACAGCTTCTTCATCACCTTTATGTAGTTCCTGAACACTTGCTTCTTCCTCCCTTTCTCGCTTTTCAAGTTATCACTCTTCTCTGTTACATACTATGCCATGCGTAGGTGTACCATCCTCGCTAGCTCAGTTGTAGACAAATCATCCTCGACAAACTCCACTTTCTTACCGGTTACTGGCAAACCTGTGAATAGGACGACGTCACAAACAGAGAAGGGCACGAGCCTCCCAGCGAGCCTAAAGGCTTTCCTTCGCGGCACCCACGTCTTCACCAGTGTAGCTGGCAACTCCTTCTGCATGGAAAAAGGTCGACACTTCAGTATCGGCTTCAAAATCGTCCCCTCAAGTGCTTTCTTCTGGTACAGCTCTAGCGTCTTATTAAATTTGCATATCTTCTCTAATGTACACCTTCCTGTCACACTAACTAGAACTACACCCCTCAAACCCCTTCCCTCCTTATCAAACATAAACCTATCTCCAGTAGCCTTCCGCCTCCACCGCCTACCCTCTACTATGGGTTCCCTCCTCCTCTTCCGACTTTTCCCCTTCC
The DNA here is from genome assembly GCA_029747015.1 of Carnegiea gigantea. NCBI lineage: Eukaryota > Viridiplantae > Streptophyta > Magnoliopsida > Caryophyllales > Cactaceae > Carnegiea > Carnegiea gigantea. The sequence goes on from JAKOGI010002364.1 coordinate 37,854, forward strand.
CACTTTCTTCGGCACTATTAGCATGTACCTCTTTCGCACCATCACCCTCACTACCAGAGCCTCTAACAGGTTCACAACTCTCCGCCACCATGGATATAGTGTCTTCTGTACTTGATGTATCTGCCGAGGGTTCAAGCTAAAACTCAAGTCAAGAGTGAAAGCTTACAAACCAAGGGAGGATATAATCAAGGGAAACCAAGGAAAAGGGGCACGTAATATGCTGGTTGTGAGGCAACAAACACGTGAGGGAGGAATGGAACTTAGAATCAAGTGATTTTAAATCAGAAAACAAAGAGAATTTGATGTGAATTGATGTATGTCTCAAGGGATGGAAGGAAGAGAGTAGCAAGCTACTAAGTACATAAAGCTAGTAAGTAAAATCAACACAAAAGGGAGACGTTCAAGGGAGGCACGGTCGTGCCTATAAGCACGGTATGGCCGTGCCAACTTGCTGCCATGTTCGTCAAGCCTAGTGGTGTTTCACGGTTTGAGATGGGCTCAGTGTTTGGGTTGCAAGCTAAATCAAAAGGGATACCTTTAGCCTAGGTCAAGTATGAAAATGGATGTAAGGGTTATGGTTGTGTGGAATGGAAAGAAGAATCAAAGTTAAGAATTACTAACTCAAGATTAAGCTAGCAAACTCACTTTAACTCTCTTTGAACACTTGAGATAAAACACCAAATGAGATAGAACTAAACTTGAAGAATGGATACAGAAACACCACCAAACTCAAGTTTAGGGCCCTTAAACTACGATTAAGATACAGATATCACCACTTAATCAAGCTTAAGACTTCACTTGAACACCACCTTAATCGGCCTAATTAAGGATAAGCAAGTTTAGTATTTGGGGTGTGCCTAAGCATGAAAGCACAAAGCTCTCAAATTGGGTTTTGATTCAAATCTGGTTGTTTTCTCATACAAGGGGCATGCAAGCTCTTTAAATAGAGCTAAGTAGCAAGCAAGCACACACACACACCCCTCTACCTTTCTTAATAGTTAGGAAAGGTATTAAGAGCTAACATAAGCTGATTTGTGCTAAACTAGATTACAAGCTTACTTAAACTAACCTAATACATCTTAAACATAGAGTAAAACATTACTAATATTCATTATACATCAATCTACTCTTAAACTAAGCTTAATACATGCTGAGATTTTGCTGAGCTCCCATTGGTTAGCTATAAAGTGGTCCTTGCCTTTTGCCTAGCCAATAGTATGCAAGAGACACTCTTTTTGCTGTTTGTTCTTCATTGGTCTGACCTTCCCAAGGTCTTACAGCCCATCATTGATGCCTTGGGACATGTGCCAAGCTTTGAAGAGTGTGCCAAATCTGCTGAGTTGAAGGAAACCCACCGGTGAAGGCAAAAATAAACCGGGACAGCAAACCGGGTTCAAGGACAGTTTCTGGCCGGTTTTGGGACTAGGATTAGGCTTAGCAAAAGTGATGATGATTCGGTTTTCAGGCCATGGGGGGTTACTTTGTGATGTGTATAACCCCCCCCCCACAAAGAAATCAAGGTTATGACATGTTTAAGTAAGGTAATTAGACTTAAACATTTTACCGCGCAGATTGGAGCTTAATCTGACTGGTTTGGAAAAAGTCCTTGATCTCTTATCCTCTTGTGGGTATGATTGAAAACTAATGCTTGGACCTGAAAGTAGACATTTTGAGGAATCCAAAAAGGTAAAATTCCAAGACTTAAACCACCATTAAGCTTATGAAATCACATAACCAAACCGGGTAAGTTCTGGTTGAACTGGGCAGTTTGTATGTCTTGGGTTTATTAGTTAATTTGAGAGGGTAAATGAAGTCCAAATGAGATGAAACTTGTTTTGATGTAAAGCTGACTTCTTAAACTTCAATCCCAATGCAAAATATTGGACTTAAACCTTAAAGGGGTTTATGTAATTAACCTCTCAAAACCAGGTTTGCTGCTGGAAGCAAACCATAGCCTGCTGTTTTAGGTCTTAAACAAAATAAGGATGATTTATTCATCCTTTAATCAGCAAAATGAATTTACCTAGCTTGATTTGATTCTTTAAATCAATGGGCATGGAGGGATATGCATCAGCACTGGTCCCTGTCTCCGAAGGCACATACTCACTCCCCGATGACATTCCCAACTCCTTATCCATGACGGAAACACCTGCTTCCCTGTCATTTTCCAGCGCTCCTCTTCATTATAAACCTGCATGATACCATCACAATAAGTCATTCTAGCACCCTCAATATCAAACCACACATACCCACTTTGCATGTAAGTAACATATGCTTAACACAGACTAATTCACACCCATTTTCAAGTCACACCATCAATACATATATCCTGGGTTACACACTTACAATTCTAGGGTTACTCACCTACAACATCATAGTCCCCCGTAGACAGTCATTTCTGGAGCACTTCAAAACCTACACCATCCTCTACATCCGGGTTATAGCATGGTAACTTCTGGGACACCCTCATTATGCAAGACAATTCACATTACTAGTCTTCTAACCCGGGATATGCATATGCATTTATGGGGATACTAATGTACAACAAACTAATTTCACAGGCCTACTTACCCTAGGAGAGGGCTACATTTTCCACACAATTGACAATCCTTACCACTTCTTCATCTGGGTTACATAAATACTACTTCTGGGGCACTCATATTATGCATGCTCTATACATGCCTACTGTTTACTCTGGGATACACCATTGCATCCTATGGGTTACTAGTACTTAGCAAAATCAACTCATCTATTAAGTGTCCTCTATGGGGGATACAACTTTCACTTACAACATATTGAGAACATAATTCACACACATTTTCAGGGTTCACCATTGGATATACAATTGCATCTGCTGGTATACTCACATTATCGACATTATTTACTCTTTAACGTAGGATATCCAAGGTTAAACAGTGGGATACTGCAGATTTCAACAATCATTTCACATATGTATTTAGGGTTTACCCTAGGATATACAATTTTATCTATCGGGGTACTACTACATAGGGAACTCAATTCCCATATCTATTTAGTGTTTACTGTGGAACTTGCATTTGTCATTCATAGGATACATTTGCAAACACAACTCATATGCCCATATTTAACCCTGGCATTATGCAAATGCAGTTTCTGGGATACTCGCTTATCAGGAACAATTCACATCGACCATACTACTATCTCACCTGGGATATACAATTGCAACTTTCAGCAAACTCACATACTGTAAACTAATTACCAACCATACTGCTTACCCTAAGTTACACAATTGCATTTCCCGGGATATTAGGGCATACCAATTCATAAACTTCTTACTCTACTGAAATCTTAAACCATGCCTACTCTAGTTCAACAACACTACACTAACAACAACCAACTGATTACACACATTACACCATACTTTACCCCTTTGCTAACTCACCTCACCACCACTGACAAAGACTCAATCTACAACCTAGGTTATCCACTATGCATTTCGGGGATACTGTTACTATGCAAACTACTTACAACCTACCCAATGCATGCCTTTCCCCTAGAATGTCCACATTTTCTAATATAACTACAACCCATTCTCCCAGTCCTTGACTTTTACAAACCAACTACTCCGTTCGTCACTCATGCTGAACATACACCACAATCGCTCTCCTCCCCCACCATTCACCACTCCAAACTAAAATTGAACATCCTCTACCACATATTACAACAACAACCACCAAAATTACACACAATTAAACAAGTAAAACCCTTACCTTTGAAATCTAAATGGTAACTCAGTAAACTCCCTTCCCTACCTAACCAACTGAGCACCAGCACTTGACAATTGCGGCACCTTCGTTGCTTCTCCGTTGTCCAGATGAACGGCTTCCACTCCGTTAATGTCGCCTCCAACCTCTCCCCTGTCTGTTGATAGTTAATTTGTGCAGCTTCCTGTCACCTTCAACCTCTCTCACTAACTTTTTCAAATGATATGAACGAAATGGGGGAGGGGCAGCTTTGGCACATTAGCTTCCCTCTCTCCCCCTACGCTGACACGACAACGGACATAAGGGCCCCACTTTTAGACAAAAATAACACCTCTAAGTAAGGGAAGTCACAAACTGAAAAGTGTTAATTTAAGCAACACCATTTGATAAATTTTCCTAGACTTAATTAATGGTCGACAGCGAAGATAGAAGATGAAGGAGAGAAAAAAATAGGTATCAAACTCAAGAAGGACAAAATTGCTCAAAATTGTCTTTCACCTGACACAGTTACTCACCCCAAAAAGTGCATGTTCCCCATAAATCCCTCTGTCTCCTCTGTCTCTCTATCTCTAAATCCTATGTAATTTATTAGATTAGCGCTAGCTCATATTTCTACCATTTTGTTTTTCTCACACAAATTACTACCATTTCCTCTTAATTTTCCATGAAATTTTTACAATTAAAAACTGTACTGCTTCTATTTCAGTGGTAACTTTTTTATTTTAGGGGGGTGGATGTATTAGAAATGGCCATTTGGTTTGGATAATTTTCATTCTCTCTATATAACATATCATGTCTGGCTAAAAGTGATGGGGATAATTTCAAGTTGAAGCTTAGTAATGGACACTGAGGTTTTTTTTTTTTTTTGCCCCCTTTGTTTCATTGCTATTTATTATATCTAGGTTTCCCATATTAAATTGTCATAAATAACCTAACTTGTTTTGTAATCATCATCTTTGGTAGTTTTTGTTTCTGAAATTGCATAATTTCTCTTTTATATAGGTTCTAACAACTTAGTTTATGGGATTGGTGTCAGCACCCCGCTGAAATCCTTTTTTATACACTTGTTTTTAAGGAATCTCTACAAAACAACTTTTTTAAAAGCTTTTTGGCTACAAAAAACTTTTTGGACCAAAATTAACTGTTTAACTCAGTCAAAAAATTAATTTAAGTATTTGGTGGAATAACTTTTTACAGAATTAGATTTTTGTCTCACAACTTTGTTAGAAACAACTAATTTTATCAAACAATTTTTCTATAAATAGCTAATTCAAACATCTAATATAAACAACTAATTCAAATAGCTAACAATTAACAACAAATACAAATAGCTAATAGCTACAACTAACAAATGTTTATCAAACGGGGCCTTAGTCTTCAAGACAAGTGATAGCAATATCTTTGTTTCTACTCTTAGGTTGTTCATAATTAGGATTTGACATTTCCATCATTGCCCTGTTTCTTGATTTCTTAAGGGTGCTATTCTATTATGCTTGAGCCTTCTAATGAAAGCCTTACATTCAGATGATAATTGTTAACTCTCATGCTGAAAACTAAGACATTATTGGAGTTAGGGTTAACAACAATTTCTACGTATCTAACTTCTATGCAACTTTCTTACTTTTTTAAAATAGTATGTATAATTAGAAGTCCATATGCAAGGCTCCTAAACTAATGATAGTTTAGTAGCTCTGTTTAATTTCTTTTCTTTTTCTAGGGCTTCATGCTTTTTAAACTCATCAATTTGATATGATGTATTAATTTCTTGGTTTTTGTTTTATTTTGCATAAGTTTATAGAATTTTTTTTGATGGTTGATTTGATTTATTACACCACCCCTGCCATCAAGTATTCCCTCCATTTAAAAACATTTTTTAAAAAAGGCTGACTTCAAAAGAATGAGGAATAAATGTCTGCTGCTGAAAATGATGAAACTGCTCCATATACAAGATTCCTAAAGAATCCCAGTCCCTGCATGCTCTCTCCTTAATTCTTGAGAAGTGGGCTTGAATCTTCATGACCCTATTAATTGGATTGGAGGGTTAGATAAGATCCATGCCTTTGATTTTTTTTTCCTTCTTTAACATTTAGACTTTTTTTTCTAGAGAAAAACAATTTGCAGCGTCTTTTATCAAAGAATGCTCTCCTTCACCCCTACAAAATAATATCTAGTTCCACTCTCTTACATTTTCTCATCCAATGACGGACACAAGGATTTGATTAAAATAACAATTGATTTTGGATTCCAGACTTTTAATACTTTTTAGTTTATCCCTTACAGCCAAATTACTGATAATTAGTTCGTGATTTTGGTTAATTTTTGGAAATAGATTGGTAGTGAGGACAGTGAAAAGGGAGTAAGAACGAGAATTTCAATGGTGAATTTCTGACAAGATGAGATAAGAATGAAAGCACCCCACTTTGAATGTGGTAATCTTTTGTGTTTTCATTAAGTTGGGATTTTCTTTCTCTTCAGTTTAGTCACTGCAATCTTTCGCTTCTTTTCCTTCTATTAAATCTATCATTGGTTCTGCTTTGTGTGAATTTTGTTATATATAAAAATAATGAAGGGTCACGACTGTCTTAATTGCTTTATCATTTAGCGTAATTGAAGATGAGAAGAAACTCTGTATGAGCTTATGAGCTAAAGTCGCTTCTAGAAAATTCCAACAAACTGTCAGAATTCGAACCTGATCGGGCTTTGGTTACATTGTTGTGGGCATGAATCCGGGCTCCCCTGCCAACCTATATTGGTATTTATCATGGACTCTACAATTTTACTTCATAATTATCAACAACAGATCTTGGTTTAATTTTATTGATATTTTTTTAGCGTGTCCGGATTGTTCCATCTTTTGTGTGAAAGATGCACGGCTTACAAAACTGCAATATTGGAAAATTCTCTACAAGGTTAGTATCAAGTAGATTATTTTGATCTTTGATTTTTTTCCAGGAGTCTGACTAAATTCTTGGAGGGGTGTGTATATCCCCACTCCACCTTAGTAAACCATTTGCAGTATGTTTCTTTGCAATTGTAAAGCTTTCAATCAAACATCCTGCCCAAACATTTAAAGTATATTTTTCACTACTTACCCCACTTCTTTTGAGTTGGACTTAGATTTTGATTATTTGTTTTTATTAATGTATTGGTGTCAACCCAACAATTATTCAACGATACTTTTGATATACCATTTGCTTATCCAAAAACTTACTTCCAGGGTAACGTGTGTGTCCTAACTGGTAAGTGCAATAGTTATAAAAAGATCAAATCACTGATTCAACTTTTGGTTTCTGTATTATCATCATCATCATCATCATCATCATCATCATCATCATCATCATCATCATCGTCATTATTATTATTTTTACCATTATCATTATCATTATTATTATTATTATTATTATTATTATTATTATTATTATTATTATTATTATTGCTACTTCTACTACTATCATTGTAACACCCCTAGCTCCTACGGCCATGAGCATTACGTTTTCTTCCTACCTAATTTATGGGGCGAAATGGACAGAGTTTTCCCTAAAAACTGATCGTTTCCATGCTAAAAGCCTTACAATAAAGCCCTGCAATCAACGGAAGCGTACAGCATTATAAAATAAGCTCAACAGCTATGCGCCGGAGTTCATAACTCAACGAGCAACTCGCTCAGAGTACTCAAACAATATAGTTCATTAATAAAGAAGAAATGAAAGATACAACTCAACGGTTGACACAACTGACGTATTAGGGTTTACATCCCAAAACATAACTATCTTTGACCAAGAAGACATCTAACTAATTAGGTGGTTGGCTCATACAGCCATACAGAACGACCTTTATAGATATGCGTTGCATGAACTAGACTGCTTGGTTTACATACATTTACAAACTAAGAATGCATTCTATAACATCATCAAGCACTAAGACCACTTCACTGTGGGCACACTTGACTTCCTCTAAGCAAGGATAACTTCCATTTCGGCATAGCTGACTTAACTTCTTCCTATCATAAAGAAAACCTGGGGAAAGAGGGCAAAGAGTAGTGGGATGAGCAACCACATGCTCAGTGATCATTCCCCAACCCCTTAAAACCAAAACCGCTATAGGCAATAATACTCATAATAGTCACATATCACGTGTTCATACTTTACTATTATATTAGGCATTCATAAATCTTCAAGGAAGGATCACTATTCATAAACTTCATTTTAGCCGTTCAGACTCACTTTTAGGCCCTTAAATTCCTTAGCTAACAAGTACCTAAACACATAAGCAAACATTGAGGGCTAAGCATAGAAACTTTCTTTCATAGCTTAAGCATAGGGGCCTTTCTTTTTCATAAACATAACTATTTAGCATTCCATTCAAACTATGCATGAAACCTCATTCATACGATATGGACATAAGGTTATCTCTTTTCATAATCATACTTTTCTTGGCATTTCATTCATATGATATGCATAAGGCACACACACATTTCAATCTCATTCAAATCTCATTCATAAGGTATGCATGAAATATGCTTATAAGGCTTTCTTTTTCATAATCATATCTTACTTAGCATGTCATTCATAAGTTGTACTTGGAATATGCACATAACGCTTTATTTTCATCAGCATACTTTCCTTAGAGCTCATTCATATAATATGCACAAGTAATGCACAGGAAGCTTTCTTTCTTTTTACTAAAAACACTTCATTTAGCCTCTTGAGGCACATAAAAACTCTTTTCTTAGCTTCTTGAGGCTCATATTCTTGAATAGAAATCTCTTTCATATCGATCGCATACTGAACCTTATAAGCTTTTCACATTTCATTCATCTGGCCTCTTAATGGCCTATAAAAACTTTCTTTCTGAAATACTTGAAATGACGTAATGCCGACTGCTTTTCTTTGCTTATTAGGAAAATACTGCTGGCATAAGATCATTACAGGGTGTTGATTGGGTGAGATCTATTCTCAACCTCATAGTGAGACCTAGCGCTCATGCATAAGCGCTTACTCCCGGGGTCGCTACATTTAACATATTGGACCATTACCCTCGTCAGGGTCTTCTAGGGTTTCCTAGTACCAGGACTTATTCCCTAGGCTAACATCATTCATATCATATTGTCCAAAGCACATTATCTTAGCCAATTTAGAGCGTATGGCCATAACGGCTAATAAGTTTGCTGCTTCTCACAGCGAAATCCTTTATCACACAACTCATGCCTTTGTAAAACTCTTTAGGGATTGCCCCGTTCAAGCGAGTTCACTCTGAAAACTGTATTCATTTAGTTAAAATAGGCCATCATGCACTAATAATTATGGCTACCATCATTTTGAAATATGAAATCTTTCTTTTTCAAAACTCACCCTTATGCAAATAATCAAACTTAATGACATAGAAAGGGTAGGGGTGCACATGTACACATTCGAACACTTCATAATTCAACTTGGCAACATGAGCCACGCATGCCCTCGCAATCCACACAATTGCGGTTAATCACAACCCAGACTCCCTTCTCACATAGCAACCGACCACAGTGAACCTCGAACCACTCGTAGTTCTACCTCAAACCATCCAACTACCATCTCGGCCTCAATTTCACAATCTAGCATTCTAATCCCCAGGTCATACTGAAAAGCGGCATGTAAACTTACCGATGCATAGCTTACCAAGCAAGCCAACATAAATCAGCAGTATGCTACAGCCAACAGTTATAACCATATATATACATATATATATATATATATATATATATATATATATATATATATATATATATATATCCATATCACATTAACTTGAACGAACACTTAACAAGATGAATTAAACTTACAAGGCATGAAACTCGATTGCATTCATGTATTACAAACAAGGGGAAAACATGCTCGTTTCAACATTCATAAATTATTTCCAAGGCTGTGAGCATGATTTAACTAAACAGGCAGACATCGCTTCGAGGTGTTCATTTATTATTTCGAAGTCACGGTTCAGGTATAAACTAACTAATCACGCAAGTATCGATTCTAAGCATTCTCACTTCATTTCGAAGCTATAAATCGAGCATGAATTAACTAAGTGTACATGTGTCGATTCTAAGCATTCATATTTCATTTCGAAGCTATTAAACGAACATGAATTAACTAAGTATACATGTATCGATTCTAAACATTCATATTTCGTTTCGAAGCTATTAAACGAACATGAATTAACTAAGCGTACATGTACCGATTCTAAACATTCATATTTCGTTTCGAAGCAATTAAACGAACATGAATTAACTAAGCGTAAATGTATCGATTCTAAACATTCATATTTTGTTTCGAAGCAATTAAACGAACATGAATTAACTAAGTGTACATGTATCGATTCTAAACATTCACATTTCAATTTGAAGCTATTTTCAAGCGTTAGTTTACTAAACTAACATATATCGATTCAAGGCATCATTAGGTTATTTCAAAGTCACTTTTAGGCATAAACTAAATAAACCTAACATGCATCGATTTAAACTAAATTCAACTGAAATAGAACATGCATAACCCCAATTGATCTGACTAATCCTAAACTCACATGCAACGCAACTTAAAGGTTAAAACAATTTCAAAACTACTAATACTTAGAAAGCGAGAAACACTGTAAAACCTCAGAAATTCGATTAGGGAAATTATGTCCAGTTGGATCCATTTAGACCCAAGGCAACCCAAGCCAATGCCAAATGAGTCCTCGTGAAAATTTCTAATAAATTTTTTTTTTTTGCATTTTTAGAAGTTTTAAAATCTCCAAAATTATCCTTTTGATTTCTTTTCTATAAAACTTCTAGTATTACCATCTTCATTATTATTATTATGATTTTTATTTATCATGATTACTAATATTTTTTTTATTTATTATCATTACTAGTATTATTTTATTAGTTTATCTTTGGGTCTTTCTTAAACCCTAATCATCATCAATTACCCCCCTTGCCGTGAGTTCTCCCCCAAATCAAGCTAAATATTTGTTTTACTTTGAGCAAGAATCAAACCCTTCCTAAACCTCTCATCTTTTCCTTTTTTTCTTCCAAACCTAAAACCCTAACTCCCTCACCTTCTCCTACTCTCTTCCTTTCGTCTCTCTCTCTCCCTTTCTCTCTCTCTGTGTCTAGCCTTGCACTCTGTCTCTCTCTCCTCCCTCGCCGCTACCATGCCACCACCACCTCTCCCCATGGCCATCCTCCTTGTCTTGCTTTTTCGCCGTTGAACATGAGCAAAGGTGGAAATTCCATTGAACCAACCCCGGTTTCAACTCAAGGTAATTCATAACAATATTTTAATGGCGTATTATTTTTAGCCTCGGTAAAAGTCATTTCTTTTGGCATGCTTGGGTCTGGGCGAGGGTCTAGGGGTTGCTAAGTGGGAATTTCGAATTTTCGGAGACCCAATACATGCGGAAACTGACCCTAAAGTGGAAGGGTGAACTGGGCAGATTAAGTGCAGTTTTTACCCCGATTTTGAAAATTCGGTGTAATTAATCTAGCGGTTCAAAAATTCTGAAATTTTTATGGTAGACGGATTGGGATGTGAAAATTACGTGGGTTTTTGAATCAAGTGAACCGGAGTTAAAATAAAGAATGGCTAAAATACCGAACCCTATAAAAATCAAGGCTGTTGGTGTAGGTTTTGGTTTTTGAAGTTTTTAGCCTAGTTACTGTTCGATTTACAAAAACTCTAAACATGAAAGTTGTAGTACACAAAATTATCTTTCCAATTTGGGGAAGAAGTTGATTTTTGGAGGTCTGAAGAAAAAGTTATGAATTTTGCAAGTAAAGTTAAAAACCTTGGCAGAAACTGGGAAGCGGAAACTGGGACTATTCCAACCACAAATTTGGAAAAAATTTCCTAGGTCATAATTGGCTGCTAAGAATTATGAAATTTATTGGGTGTGAACTTCAAGATGTAACAAAAATTCCTGTTTCAAAATCAGGCCATTTGGAGTAGGGTGGCCTGAGTTGTAGTAAATTTTCCCGGGACTGTCACAGGGGAAGACAGTCACGAACACTTCAGAAAGAAGTGAAAATATGTTTTAGCTTGGGATAGATCCATGCCAAACCCTAAACATAGAAAATGTAGAGGATGACCTAAGGATTTGGGATTGACTTAGAACACTGGAATTGGATATCGGGAACCAAAGTTATAGCTTCTGGAAGTTAAACTCAGAAACTGACCAGCCTGATCCTTAACCAGGGTTAAGGTTTGGATGAATTAAAAATCTTGAAATCCTTTTATAAATTTGTTAGAGGGCCAAGGATGTCCTATTTTGAGCGTGGACTGACTGTGGGCTGTGTGTGGGCCCAGGTGCGGAGCAGTGAGCTTGTTTAAGTAACCGAGCCCGTAAACTATACGGTATCCAGGTAACAATCATACCCTAACCCTTCCCCTGCGTTGTTGAAACCATGAACGTTTTGGAACTTGAGTACAAATTTCAAGCAATTCTTTTCAAAACTGAAGGAACGCTGAAAGTGACTGCATGATGAAAGTTGTATGTTGTGTTATGTCTGGAAGTCCAAACTGACCATGTCATGAGAGTGAAATTTATTTCGATTGTGTTGGGAATTACTTGACTTCTATTCCGAGTTCAGTGGGGAAAGGTGTTTGAATATGAATGAATTGATTATGCTAAGTTTACCTCCGGTAAGAGGTAAGGACTCATTAATTAAAAAGAACTGAATGGGGTGAGTTAAATAGGTTTGGATTGATTGAAGGCCATTGCCTTCCCGGGTAACAAGTGCATGCATGTGAGCGCCCACGTATTCGGTTGAGATGTGGGCCAGGACTATCAGTAACCATCCTTAATGGTGGTAGGCCACGAAAAGATAAGCGGTAACCGCCTGAGAAGCAGTAGGCCAGGAATGAGTTAAGCAACTGCGTTATGTCAAAGCGTAGGCCATGAGACCCACTGGGGTCACTCACCCAAATATTCATTGGAACAGATGCAGTTTGAATTAAATTGTGGAATTATGATTTTGAAAGTGATGATCAAGGAAGATTGTGATAATGGGTTGTGTGCTTGGAAGACGTATCATTGTCCCCTTCCCTCAAATGTTTTCAAAATGGATTTGTGTGCGTGTTTGACTGTTAGAGGTGCTTGTTACTGAGTTTATCTCATTGTTATAAAATGTTTTGTTTTCACCTGATCTAGCTATACTTGGGGCTGGGGACTCGAAAGTAGGGCGAGATTCGAATGCGGAATATGAATGAAATGAATGATAGAAGTTGTAATAGACAATAGTTGTTTTAATTTGTGAGGTTCAAGTCTTGAACACTGTAAGGTTGATTTCTTTTTTTTCGAAGGCTTGGTATTAATTATTAGACTTGATATCCAGCCTGGTTTTTCCAAGAAGGAAACACGGCGGTAACACCCCGTTTAGGTTTCCGCTGCATTTTCGTTAATAATAGTGTTTAATGATGAATTAGAGATCTAGGGGTGTTACAAAGTGGTATCAAAGCCCAGGTTAACTGACCTGAAGGCTCGCCTAAGGGATAAAGAGAACAATACTGTTTAATAACCCTAAAACTGGTAGACTTAAGGACTGCTCGGAGTGTGAGCATAGGTTGGGAAGGGAGTATGCTGGTATATGTTACCCCTTTGTGTTTATATATCTGATTTGGGTCTATTAATGTCTAGGATGAATGCAGCTCGCCACTGTGGTGTATGGGATGACCTTGTTGCCACCAGAGATTGGGGAAGGTTCTCGGGGTTAGTTTGGAGAGTCACTTAGAGCGAGTGAAAATTTTTACTCATGGGAGACTAGCTGAGGTTCCTGATGATTGTTTAAGATTCGACTATAAGCAGGCCCTCTTCTTCCTTTTAACTCTTTGGGGGGACCCCTTATGGCGTTATAGAGTTGAGGAACTTCACCCTGGAGAGAGAGCATTCATGGTCGCTAGGGACTGTTACCTATGCAAGTGGCAGCCTATGAGTTTCAACTTGAATGAACTAGTGGACCACCTAATGGATGTTGGTCCTTATGACGAACCCCTCACTCCTGACTCTAGGGATGCCAACCCACCACCACCGGTAGAAGAGGATACTAATGAGGAGGGAAGCCAAGTGGGAGAGGAGGACTCCGATGATGACTCTGAGGTGAGTGAGGAGCAGCTGATGGAAAGTGAAGACCTTATGGAGGATTGGGAAGAGGAAAGGAAGGATCACACCATTCAGGATGAGCGAGCTCGAGGACCAGAAGACTTAGAGGAAGAGATAAATTCCTTGTGGTATAGGGCCGAGTGCGAGATCGGGGTGAACTGCTGGAAGCGGGGTAGATGTGGTCGGATGTGTAGGGGCACCTGGCCCCCTAGACGCCCCTGACCAGTTGAAGCTGGAGGTAGTTAGGAAGTTGAAATTTTTTTTTCCTTTTCTTTTGCTAGGAGAGTTTTAGTAGTTGTTTTCTCTGTTTCTTATTGAGCCCTGGGGCTACTAAAGATGTACGTTGAGATGTAATAAAAAGTGTTAGTGTGGAACTCTTATGTTATTGAAATGCTATGCAATAAAATCTCCCTAGACTCTTTGAATATCAGCATCCTCTGTTGAAAAGTGTTAGTGTGGAACCCTTATGTGATTGAAATCCTATGCAATACAATGATTATAGTGATAATCATGAATCGTGTGAATGTAATGCCTGTCTGATGTGCATTATTTGAACATGTGACGTGGTGGTTGTACCACCTGAACTTGGTAATATGTTGAAATCGAACTCCTGTCAAATATGGCATAATGCACTGGCATGTATTGTATGTTTGAAATTCTATAGAACTTAGGTTATGAACTATTAGGAGAAGAATTAAACCCGAATTGTTTTCCCCAACCAGAATGGCGGGAAGCAACGACCACAACAGCGAGTCCCGAACTGGAACCCATCCTGAGACAAGGGTCCCTATGAACCAGGACATCCCTATGGCGGCCTTAAGGGAACGACTGGAGGCTCTACGTCCTCGAAATGGGAATGGGTCTCGTAGTCAGATTGACGAGACTAACCCACCAACGGGAGCTGAGCTTACTAATTTGTTGCTGCTGGAGATGCTGCAGAAACAAGGAGAACAACTACGACTCCAGAACGAACAGATACAGAGACTAACGGTGGTGCGGGAGAAAAGGATAAAAGAGGATAACTCCTACATGTTCAAGAGGTTCGCAAGTCATCATCCACCTGTCTATGATGGCACTCCTGACCCCAAGACTTTCGAAGACTGGATTAGGGGCATGGAGAAACTATTCAACGCACTCTAATGCCCTGAGGAGTGGAAGGTGGGCTTCGCAGTATTCTATTTGAAGGAC
The DNA here is from genome assembly GCA_029747015.1 of Carnegiea gigantea. Classification (NCBI taxonomy): domain Eukaryota; kingdom Viridiplantae; phylum Streptophyta; class Magnoliopsida; order Caryophyllales; family Cactaceae; genus Carnegiea; species Carnegiea gigantea. Next base: position 52,895 of record JAKOGI010002364.1, read on the forward strand.
AAGGCTGACCTATGGTGGGCCACGGTGAGGGAGAGACAACACGAACCAGGATTTGACTGGATCAAGTTCAAGAAGATGATCAAGGATCATTTCTACCCTATCTCCCTTCAAAAGGCTAAGGAGGGCGAGTTTATGCAACTGCAGCAGGGGAACATGAGCGTACTCGAGTATGCCTCAAAATTTATGGAGCTTTCACGATTCGCTCCTGCCTTCGTAGCTGATGAAAGGCTGAAGATGAACCAGTTTGAGGCCCGGCTGAACCCTACAATCAAGGAGAGGATGTAAGTCCGTCGGTACGCCTCCTACGTTGATCTATACGATACGGCGGTCAACGTAGAGAGGGCGATGAAGGAGCGGAGCAATTATTTCAATGAGCAGCGGGGAGCCAAAAGAAAGGGGGATAACCGGGATGACCGGGGGAACTTTCAGTCACAAGAGTAGAACCGTCGACCTGCTGGGGGCCAGTACTCTGGCAACTTCAATCGAGGTGGCCAGTATCCCAATACACGGCCCAAGGTGACCTGCAAGGCTTGCGGGAAACCAGGACATTTTGCTAGAGAGTGTCGGACAGCGAAGAGATGCTTCCGTTGTGGAAGCCACCAACACCAGGTTCGAGACTGCCCGCTCCCTCCACCTCCTACTGTGCAAGGGCAGGGCCAGAGTCAAGGGCAAGGGCAAGGGCAAAGACTTCAGCAGTCATATCAGAACAGGGAAGGACAGGTGGTAAACCCCAACCAACAAAATCGGGCATCTCAGCAAACTTAGGGCCAACCACCCTATCAACCGCCTCGGAACAATGGGGGCAGAGTCTATGTGATACGAAAGGAGGAAGCAGAGGATGCTCCTAATGTTGTGACGGGTACTTTCTCTCTCCTAACTCAACTAATAGATGTGTTGTTTGATTCGAGCGCCACACACTCGTTTATTTCTGCTAGGCTGGTTGCGATGTTAGGACTCACCCCCACTCGTAAATCTTTATTACTATCCGTGACTCTCCCGGATGGGAAGACTGTGTTGTGTGAGGAGCTATACGAGGGTTGCCCTCTTAGACTGTATGAATGTGAATTCCTGGCAGACTTATATAAGTTTGAGTTAACTGATTTTGGGATTATTTTGGGGGATGGACTGGTTAGCTAAGTACCAGGTTCAGATAGACTACTCGAAACGAAAAATTTCTCTGAAGGGGCCCAACAGGGAGAGGATAGTGCATAGGGGTCAGAGTGCCAGAATGGGAGTGAAATCGGTCTCAGCAATGAAAGCTCGCAAGTTGTTAGGTAAAGGATGCGAGGGATTTTTGTGTCATGCGGTAAATACTGAGGATGCTAAGTCCTCCCTAGAGGACATCTCTGTAGTGAAGGAATTCCCGAATGTGTTTTCCGATGAAATTCCCGGCATGCCTCCTCTTAGGGAGGTGGAGTTCTGTATCGACCTCACCCTGGGAGCCACCCCCATTTCTAAAGCACCCTACCGTATGGCACCAGCGGAACTTAAAGAATTGAAGACCCAGTTGGAGGAACTCCTAGAGAAAGGATATATCCGACCTAACACATCTCCGTGGTGAGCCTCGACCTTATTCGTGAAGAAGAAGGATGGAACCCTAAGATTGTGCATAGACCACCGGGAGCTGAATAAGATAACGGTCAAGAACCGTTACCCCCTGCCCAGAATAGACGACTTATTCGATCAGCTATGGGGTGCGGGAACTTTTTCCAAAATTGATCTCCGTTCGGGGTGCCACCAACTCCGAATTAAGGATGAGGATATACCCAAGACTGCTTTTCGTACCCGATATAGACACCACGAGTTTTTGGTGATGCCCTTTGGCCTCACCAATGCCCCGGCAGCCTTCATGGACCTTATGAACCGGGTCTTTAAACCTTACTTGGATTAGTTCGTGGTGGTGTTCATAGACGATATCGTCACTTACTCGCGAACCCCAGAGGACCACGCCCATCACTTACGAACAACCCTAGAAGTTTTAAGGAAAAACGAGTTGTATGCTAAGTTGTCGAAATGTGAGTTTTGGTTGAGAAAAGTAGCATTCCTGGGACACCTAGTATCTAATGACGGGGTGTCGGTGGATCCCCAAAAGATTGAGGTTATGTCGAACTGGCTCAGACCTAAAAACCCGACAGAGGTGAGGAGTTTCTTGGGTTTGGCGGGTTACTATCGCCGGTTTGTACAAAATTTCTCAAAAATTGCCACTTCGCTTATGAACCTAACCAAGAAGACCACTAGGTATGATTGGATGGAGCAATGTGAGGAAGCATTCCAGGAGCTTAAAAAGAGACTGACGAGTGCCCCAATACTGGGCTTACCAACTGCTGACAAGGACTTTACGGTGTACAGCGATACCTCTAGGAGTGGTTTAGGATGTGTACTGATGCAAGAGGGTTGTGTCTTAGCCTATGCCTCCCGACAACTGAAGACACATGAGCAGAACTACCCGACTCATGACCTGGAGTTAGCGGCAGTAGTGTTTGCACTTAAAATCTGGAGGCATTATCTGTATGGAGTACGTTGTGAAGTCTTCACCGACCACCAAAGCTTGAAGTACCTTTTCTCACAGAAGGATCTGAACTTAAGACAGACTAGGTGGCTGGAATTCTTGAAAGATTATAACATCCATTTCCAGTACCATCCGGGGAAGGCTAACGTAGTGGCGGACGTATTAAGTTGCCGACCGTGTCCAGCACTGAGCTGTTTACTGGCGCTCCCAAGCGAGTTATGTGAGGAGTTTCGCAAGTTGGAGCTTAATGTGATTGCCCCGATGTCGAAACCTATACTTTGCACCCTAGAGGTGCAGCCGACTCTCATAGAGGAAATCCGAGTAGTCCAGACCATAGACCCTCAACTTGAACAGATTAGGGAAGAGATATTGGTGGGTAAACCACCCGGATTCGTAATTCATGAGGATGGTAGTATATGATTCTATAATCGGGTGTGTGCTCCAGCCGTAGAGGCACTTAAGAAAAAGATCCTAGACGAAGGGCACAGTACTTTACATTCGGTACACCCTGAGAGTAATAAATTGTATAAGGACCTAAGGCAGACGTTCTGGTGGAGTAACATGAAACAGGAAGTGGCTGATTATGTGGTAAAGTGCCTGACCTGCCAGCGAGTAAAAATCGAGCACCAACAACCAGCAGGGCTTTTACCACCGCTGGATGTCCCCCAGTGGAAATGGGATTCTGTATCCATGGATTTTGTCATAGGGTTGCCGTTGACCCAACGGAAGCACAATGCGATCTAGGTTATAGTGGATAGGCTAACGAAATCGGCGCATTTCATAGCCATGAAAAATACTTGGATCTTGGATCAGTTAGCTCGAGCCTACCTCGAGGAGATAGTACGGCTACACGGGGTACCCAGTTCCATAGTGTCGGATCGGGATACCCGGTTTCAATCGGGATTCTGGCAGAAGCTGCAGGAAGCATTTGGAACGTTATTACGCTTTAGCACTGCCTTTCACCCTGCAACCGACGGATAGACGGAACATACTATTCAAACCTTGGAAGATATATTGTGAGCTTGCGCTTTGGATTTTAAGAGCACAGGGGACGAACAACTGGCGTTGATCGAATTCTCGTACAACAACAACTACCACGCGAGCATTGGCATGGCCCCGTATGAGGCACTGCATGGGAGGAAATGTAGGACTCCACTCTGTTGGCAGGAGATTGACGAGGCCTTGACTATCGGACCGAAATTGATCCAAGCGACCACGGACATGGTAAAGGTAATCCAGGAACGAATGAAATCCGCCCAGAGCCGCCAGAAAAGTTATGCCGACCGGAGGCGTAGGCCACTTGAGTTCCGGGTAGGCGATCATGTATTTCTCCGAGTCTCTCTAACCAAAGAAGTCGCGAGATTTGGGAAGGCAGGGAAACTCAGCCCGAGGTATATCGGACCGTACTCGATCATACAGAGAGTTGGAGAGGTAGCTTACCAACTAAGTTACCGACTGAACTTCAGAGGGTGCATAATGTATTCCATGTGTCGCAGCTGCGGAAATACATCTCAGATCCTTCGCACGTAATCGAACCCGATCCCATGCAGCTCCAAGAAGATTTATCATATGAGGAAAAACCCGTACAAATCCTGGATTGGCGGGAGAAGTACCTCCGTAGAAAGATAGTGCCCCTAGTGAAGGTCCTTTGGGCCAACTATGAGACATCTAAAGCCACTTGGGAGCCGAAGTAGGAGATGTGAGACAAATACCCCCATCTATTTGCATAATCAGGTGCGTATCAGTTTCGAGGACGAAACCTCTTAAGTGCGGTAGCATGTAAAACCTTAGAAATTCAGGTTGTAATAGTGGTTCATCGCAGCATAGTAAGGTTTTGGGGCCGAAACTTTCTTAAGTGGGGTAGTCTATAAAACTCCAGAAATTCGATTTGGGAAATTATGTCCAGTTGGACCTATTTAGACCCAAGTCAACCCAAACCAATGCCAAATGAGTCCTCGTGAAAATTTCTAATAAAATTTTTTTTACATTTTTGGAAGTTTTAAAATCTCCAAAATTGTCCTTTTGATTTCTTTTCTATAAAACTTTTAGTATTACCATTTTCATTATTATTATTATGATTACTAACATTTTTTTTATTTATTATCATTACTAGTATTATTTTATTAGTTTATTTTTGGGTCTTTCTTAAACCCTAATCATTATCAATTACCCCCCTTGTCATGAGTTCTCCCCCAAATCAAGCTAAATATTTGTTTTATTTTGAGCAAGAATCAAACCTTTCCTAAACCTCTCTTCCTTTTCCTTTTTTTTTCCCAAACCTAAAACCCTAACTCCCTCACCTCTCCCACTCTCTTCCTCACGTCTCTCTCTCTCCCTTTCTCTCTCTCTCTCTCTAGCCTTGCACTTTGTCTCTCTCTCCTCCCTCGCCGCTGCCATGCCACCACCACCTCTGCCCACGACCATCCTCCTTGTCTTGCTTTTTCGCCGTTGGACTTGAGCAAAAGAGGAAATTCCATTGAACCAACCCCGGTTTCGACTCAAGGCAATTCATAACAATGTTTTAATGGCATATTATTTTTAGCCTCAGTAAAAGTGGTTTCTTTTGGCATGCTTGGGTCTGGGCAAGGGTCTAGAGGTTGCTAAGTGGGAATTTTGAATTTTTGGAGACCCAATACATGCGCAAACTGACCCTAAAGTGGAAGGGTGAACTGGGCAGATTAAGTGCAGTTTTTACCCCAACTTTGAAAATTTGGTGTAATTAATGTAGTTGTTTAAAACTTCTGCAAGTTTTATGGTAGATGGATTGGGATGTGAAAATTATGTGGGTTTTTGAATCAAGTGAATCCGAGTTAAAATGAAGAATATGGCCGAAATACCGAACCCTATAAAAATCAAGGCTGTTGGTGTAGGTTTCGGTTTTTGAAGTTTTTGGCCGAGTTACTGTTCGATTTGTAAAAACACTAAACATGAAAGTTGTAGTACACAAAATTATCTTTCCATGTTGAGGAAGAAGTTGATTTTTGGAGGTTTGGAGAAAAAGTTATGAATTTTGGAATTAAGGTTAAAAACCTGGGTAGAAACTGGGCCTGTTGCAACCACAGATTTGGAAAAAATTCCCTAGGTCATAATTGGTTGCTAAAAATTATGAAATTTATTGGGTGTGAACCTCTAGATGTAACGAAAATTCCTGTTTCAAAATTGGGCCGTTTGGAATAAGGTGGCCCGAGTTGTAGTAAATTTTCCCGGGACTGTCACAGGGGAAGACAGTCACAGACACTTTAGAAAGAAGTAAAAATATGTTCTAGTTTAGGATAGATCCATGCCAAACTCTAAACATAAAAAATGTAGAGGACGACTCGAGAATTCGGGATTGACTTAGAACACTAGAATTGGATACCGGGAACCAAAGTTATAGCTTCTGGAAGTTGAACTCAGAAACTGGCCAGCCTGATCCTTAACCAGGGTTAAGGTTTGGATGAATTAAAAATCTAGAAATCCTTTTATAAATTTGTGGGAGGGCCAAGGATGTCCTATTTTGAGCGTGGACTGACTATGGGCAGTGTGTGGGCCCAGGTGCGGAGCAATGAGCTTGTTTAAGTAACCGAGTCCGTAAACTATACGGTATCCAGGTAACAATCATGTCCTAATCCTTCCCCTGCGTTGTTGAAACCATGAACGTTTTGGAACTTGAGCAAGAAGTTCTGGCAATTCTTTTCAAAACTGAAGGAACACTGGTGTATGAAATGAAATTGACTGCATGATAAAAGCTGTATGTTGTGTTGTGTCTGGAAGTCGAAACTGACCATGTCATGAGAGTGAAATTTATTTTGATTGTGTTGGGAATTACTGGACTTCTATTGTGAGTTTGATGGGGAAAAGTGTTTGAATATGAATGAATTGATTATGCTAAGTTTACCTCCGATAAGAGGTAAGGACTCATTAATTATAAAGAATTGAATGAGGTGAGTTAAATAGGTTTGGATTGATTGAAGGCCATTGCCTTCCCCCGGTAGCAAGTGCATGTATGTGAGCGGCCACGTACTCGGTTGAGACGTGGGCGACGACTATCGGTAACCATCCTTAATGGTGGTAGGCCAGGAAAAGATAAGCGGTAACCGCCTGAGGAGTGATAGGCCAGGAATGAGTTAAGCGGCTGCGCTATGTCAGAGCGCAGGCCATGAGACCTACTAGGGTTGCTCGCCCAAACGTTCACTGGAACAGATGCAGTTTGAATTAAATTATGAAATTATGATTTTGAAAGTGATGATTAAGGAAGATTGTGATAATGGGTTATGTGCTTGGAAGACGTATCGTTGTCCCCTTCCCTCAAATGTTTTCAAAATGGATTTGTGTGCGTGCTTGACTATTAGGGGTGCTTGTTATTGAGTTTATCTCACTGTTATAAAATGTTTTATTTTTAGGTGATCTAGCTATGCTTGGGGCTAGGGACTTGAAAGTAGGGCGAGATTCGAATGCGGAATATGAATGAAATGAATGATAGAAGTTGTAATAGACAATAGTTGTTTTAATTTGTGAGGTTCAAGTTTTAAACACTATAAGGTTGATTTCTTTTTTTGCGAAGACTTGGTATTAATTGTTAGACTTGACATCCAGCCTGGTGTTTCCAAGAAGAAAACACGGTGGTAACACCCTGTTTAGGTTTCCGCTGCGTTTTCGTTAATAATGGTGTTTAATGATGAATTAGAGATCTGGGGGTGTTACAAACACCCACCTCGATTCTTAGCTAGAGGACCCGATTTAGCATTTGGTTTGGGCGCATCTGAGTTGAGCCCCTCTACTGCTACTACTGCTTCTGTTCTGCCCTAGTTCTCCTTCACTCTAGCCCCTGGCCGTGTAAGTTAGGACCACCCCGATGGTGGCCGAGGTGCTGGTGGTGCTTGCGATTCAAAACCGTAACTTTTAAACCCTCATCTTCATAGCCTTGGTGGTCGCCGGACTCAAGCCTACCGGTGGAGACCCGTCATCGCCGCCAATCTCGCCGGCATCTGAGCCCCGTCATGCTCTCCATTTCGCTCCTCCATTCTCGCTCTCTCTCTCTCTCTCTCTCTCTCTCTCTCACTCTCTGTCACGGTGACTATGGCGTGGAAGGGCCGGCGGGGTGCGACGGCGCACGGCCAGTCGCCGGCGTGGCGGCGGTAGACCGTCGCCCCCTCTCTCCTCTCTCTCCTGGGGTGGGTTCGTGTGGTGGTGTTTGAGAACCCCCCTGTCGTGCCCCCTTCACTGAGAAAGTAAGGCGCTTCGGTCCCTTATTTGTTTTTATTATATATATATATATATATATATATATTTTGTTGCTTGCTCAATACTTAACACCGCCAGTCTAATTCGTATCCCTAATTCTAAACCCAAAATCGATAATACGACCCTTTATCGATTATTCGTTCCCAAATACATCGAAGTTCGATTTATTAAACCTCGAAACTAATTTTAAGGTCGACAAACTAATCGTATTCGGGTTTCTAATCGATTTAGTGCTCGTTACTAATCTATATTAACGCATACTAAAAATCATCGAAAGATTTTCAACACTAATAATGATAGTTATATTAATAGCGACGAAAACATTCTTTTTAATAAAATTATCGTTCACATAAGCGCATCAGTAATAATTTGACTCGTATAGTTAGTAAAAATATGATTTTATAACGTGAAAAGCAAGACAGTCAGGTTAACTTAAAACAATGAAGGCGAGTCTTACAATTATTCTTGCTACTACATTATTAATATTAATATTGCTGCTTTTTTATAATAACACCTCGATTTTTTTCAAACAAATCTCTAACTTCACTAAAATAACATTTTTATTAACTTTAATCTTTTTTTTTCAATGAAGTTTCCATGGACACACACAAACACATTTAGAAGGTTGATAAAAAAAGTTTAGTTTATAGAAATCACTTGGCAGAATTTTCAGTTTGGAAAAAATGGGAACCGAAGCTGAACTGGGATTGAACGAAAAAAATCAATTAGTCAGTTGTACGATTCGGTCAATCAATTTTCAGATAGGCTGTCAGTAAACCTTTATCACATCGTAGAATTTCAATTGTGCATCCTTTTTCATTAATTTAACAGTATAACAAATCAAATATTAAGTTATATTAGATATTGGATATCGATTCCCTATCGTTTCCTAGGTCTAGAATCTATGTATGATTTAAAATTTTAGATAAATAAAAAAATGGAGATGAAAAATATTTGCGATAGGAAAGGAGTAAAAAGAGTAGTTATTGTCTAAATAAATGTGTTGAAAAAGGGTAGCCGGATAGAGCCTTTTTCTCGATTACTTTTAGCTAACTTTGCAAATGGTCGCAAGGACCAACAACCGTGGTGGACGGTCGCTATCCCCCATGAATGGTTCAACTTATTTGCTAGATACCTATTTTTTTATTTCGAAACTGGCCAATGATATTGTTTCATTTTTTTATTTAGAAATCAGAAGTTGGCAAGGAACTAATTATGAAAAGGGATCCACATTCTGATCCAAGAATGTCACTAGGTTCGTGGGCCAGAATCTGGCCCAATCACCTGATCTAGATTCCTAGCGGTCTGCTTGTTCCAAGAACATGGTAGCCTGCCTGTTCCAGAAATAGGGCAACCTGCCTGATCCAAGAACCCGGCCAGGTTCTTGTGCCAGTGTAGGGCCTTATTCCTAGTGCAACCAGTAATGCTATCTCAAATGAAAACTCTTCTGGTTAAAAAAATAAAAATAACATAAACGTAAAAAAATGAAAGCAGTAAAATTAATTAGTAGAGTCTCCAGTGAATTTTAAGAAAAACATACAAAATATGATTACTTTTCGAAGTGAACCATTACCGATAGTGACAACCAGAGAGCCAATTGATTTAACTTCAAAAAGGTTTTCGAAAGGCCCCCAAGCAATTCTAATGTGGGGACTATCTTGACTTATTAGTCTCGAACCGAGGATCTAGACTCAGGGGCAAAGATATGATGATATGCTAAAATGCATCACATCACCGCCCGTCATCACTGAAGGCCTCTACTTTTCAGTATGGAAAATCAAATCTTATTTACACTATCACACAGTCATGCAGCAGATTAGTATGAATTAAACTAAATAATACAAAATATATAATTTTTAGTCCAATGAGAACAAAACTAAAGTCAACACCGAGCAAGGAACTATCTAAAAATTACATCTTTAGTAATTGTGAAATTAAAAATAATAAAAGCAAGATCAAATAGAAGACTAGGAGATGAATAAATATTTTACCCTCAGGATAACCTTCCTAATTAACCCTTCAATGCGCTTATTGGGAGATTCAGGATTTTACCTCTCTAGTTTCTGGTACCTCAGTATCAGAAATCTCTCATAATTTTTCGATTCTCCAACCATGACAACCTCTAGTGTCTAGCTTATGCAAATTGTTTGATGCCTAACTGATGCCATTTGATTGATAACCCTTACCGCTGGGAAGCCCCCTTTTCATAGTGGTTGAGTAGACCAACTTAGTCTAGGAAAGGAGGCCGTGTCCTGGTCTTATTAGGCGTAATCATAATAGGATCGCCAACTTAACTAGAAGCCTGACTAATTAAGCATGACAGAGCAATAAGCCTCAGACTAGAATATAGATTAATTAAGCATACTCAATTTCAGAATGAGAGAAAGCACAGGAGATTGATCGGCTCCCTGTTCGTAAACTAGTCGGTCCATCTTAAAGTGGTCCACTAGCCCAGCTTAATCGCGTGCTCTCCTAGGACCTTGGTCTACTTATTGGACTTTTGTTTTTATTAATCACCTTGCTGGGCCCCCAAGTGCATAAGTTGGGGTATAACTTTCATCATTGGGTGGTAAAAATGCATATACTATTTATAGGCGTCTACAATGGTTGATACAAGAAACAAAAATCAAAATTCTTTCAGTTATGGCTGAATTGTTTTTTTTAAAAAAAAATTAACCTTGTCAACTGATTATTATGTTTTGGATTTTTGTTTTTCATTTTGATTATATATATACATATACATATATATATATATATATATATATATATATATATATGTGTGTGTGTGTGTGTGTGTGTTTGTGTGTATGTATATTAGACTTGATCAACGGATCGGGAATCTGTCTGACCCACCCCGACCCGACCGTCAAAAATGAGGGTTAGGGTCTACTTTTTTTGTCCCCGACTCGCCCCGGCCATCAAACTGAGGGTATCCGACTATGAAGAGGGTCAGGTTTGGGTAAAGGTTTTGACTCTCTGACCCGACCCGCTGACCCTCACTTTTTTAAAAATAATTAAAAATTAAAATAAAGATAAGATACCTTCGGTTTCATTTGTTCAAAACATTTTCGCTTTCACTTTCTCATCTTCCCTTAGTAGCTTCCCCCCCATTTACCTTACCAAATCTTATTAGTTTGTAACCTTCTAACGCGCCATCTCTGATGTTTGGAATAATCATTTTAGTGAACTAATTGGTCTATTGATTTAATGACTAAATTATGCATTGGTGTGTTTGTAGTTGCGAGATGTTTTATTGGAGCATTATATTATCGTTTGACCTTAACTTTTTTAAAGCGTTTAATGTTGACCTTTATAATAAAAAGAAAACTTATTGAAAAATCTCATTTCCTATATCGGGAGGTTTGAGGGTCGGGTCTGACCCGATGACCCAAGGGTACCCGCAGGCTCAGGGTCAGGGTAAGGGATATGCCGACTTGCATGAGGGTCGGGGAGGGTCAGAGTCGAGAAAATTATGTCTACCGACCCTCTTGACCCAACCCTCAATTTGATCAAGTCTAGTGTATATACATATATATATGTGTGTGTGTGCGAACATGCGTGTGCGTACGTATGTGTATATATGTATGTATGTATGTATGTATGTGTGTGTGTATATATTTATATATATATATGTTCATATATGTATATATATGTGCATATATGTATAATATGTACATATATATATGTACATATATCTATATATATGTGTAAATATATATATATATATATATATAATATATATATATGTTATGGCACTATATATATATGTCATATATATGATAATGATAGACACACATATATATATATATGTGTGTGTATATATATATTATATATAATATATATATATAATATATATATATATATAGATAATACGACATTATATATATATATATTAGAATTATTATAGTCACATAGTTTATATAATAATATTATTAAATACACACATATATATTAATATTACATCTATATATATAATATACATTATATATATATATATATATATATATATATATATATATAGTGCATGTTATGTAATTGTGTGCGTAACTACATGCATATACGTTTTTACTTGCATGTTTTAGCGGCTATTGTGCAGTATAAGTACATGTATATGTCTGTACGTGAAAGGTTGAAGGGAAACAGGAAAGACAAAATAAACAATTAAAAATTTCAGCAAAGCAAATAAAAACTTCAGTTGGTTAATATTTGTACAGACTTAATCAATAATTGACAGCGAAGACAGAGGACAAAGGAGAGGAAAAAATAGGCATCAAGCCCAAAATGGACGAAAATGACAGGTAAGTCCTTTCATAGCGAGAAGACGAAATTTTAAGCAAATCTATAACTTCTATCTATGGCCAAAACCAATACAAAAGTCGCCTAATAATTTTTTTAGCTTTTAAAAATGTGCTCAACTTAATTTTCATTAATTGAAATTGACACTAAACAAAAAAGAGGGAAGACATCTCAACAGACTATAATATTAAAACATCAAAAAGTCAGCGTACCTGTTTCTTTTGCTTGCACACATTAGAGTCATTTATATCTATAATAAAAGCAAAATACGTTTGACTCACACATGAGTAAATTTTAGGGTTTGGGTGACTGAGAATCGTTGATACACAATTGAGCAATCTCAACCATCCAATTTCGTGGTAACAACCTAAATGGCTCTAACATGTCACATGCCATCTAGGGATGGCAACGGGGCGGGTTCGGGACAGGCACATATTCCTCGTGCCCGTCCCCACTAAGATCTCCGTCCCTCGTCCTCGCCCCATTTCCCGTTGCGGGGAATAAATTCCCCCCGTCCCCATCGCTAGCGGGGATCTAATTCCCGACGGGGCCCAAATGGGGACTTTTCCCCGCTATTTTTTCGCCTCTTTTGTGATAGCTATATTACAAGTTTTGAATGAAAGTCCAATTTGCCATCCCTAACCCTAGTCGAATTAATTGTACAATAAGTTCTTGTAGGTTCCATGCAACATAAGTCTAACAAACTTAATTAAAGTTTACAATCTAACCTAAATAAAGTTTAACAAGTTCATACAATATAACTATATAAGTCTAACAATGCACAAATTACACAAAACATGTTTATACAATTAAGGGTTTTTTTCCAACTTAATTTACCTATATAACCCGAGTATTATGTTCACAAATAAAAGGCTCATATGTAATTTTAAATTAATATGCAAGGATGGGGATGGAGATTTTTCCCCAATCGAGGACGGCGAAAGAGCGATGGGGATGGGTATATTTCCCCGAGCAGGGGCGCGGGGACGGGGACGAGGTAAATTTTCACCTCGTCTCGATCCCGATCCCCGCTCGGGGATTTATTTCGCCCCCATCCCCGTCCCCATCCCCACTAGGGATGGGGATTTCTCCCCAATGCAGGGTGGGGCCCTGATGAGGGTGGGGATTCCCCACCTCATTGCCATCCCTAATGCCATCTCTCTCTTCCCCCTCAAGTCAACTGACGCATCACTCAACCTCAAATTTTTTTTTAAAAAAATGCACAAAATTGTCTTTCCCTTGACACAATTACTCACCCCAAAAAGTGCATGTTCCCCATGAATTCCTCTCTCTTTCCTTTGTCTCTCTCTCTAAAGCATGTGTAATTTATTAGATCAGTGCTAGCTCATATTTCTACCGTTTTGATTTTCTCACACAAATTACTACCATTTTCCTCAATTTTCCATGAACATTTTACATTTAAAAACTCTACTACTTCTATTCCATAGGGGGTGGGTGTACTAGAAATGGCCATTTAGTTTGGATAATCTCCATTCTCTCCATACAATAGATCATGTCGGGCTAAAATTGATAGGGATAATTTCAAGTTGAAGCATGGTAATGGACATTGAGGCTTTTTTTTAAAGTTTTTCTTTTTTTCATGGTTATTTATTATATCTGGCTTTTCCCCTTTAAATTATCATAACTAAGCTTTTATCTTAGCCTAATTTGTTTTGTGTTTATCACCTTTGGTAGTTTTTGTTTTTGAAAATACATAATTTGTCTTTTATGTAGGTTCTGATAACTTAGTCTATGTGATTGGTGTTAGCACCACCCGTAATCTTTTTTTACACTCTTCTTTTAAGAAGTGTCTGGTAGCTTTTTTCAAAGCTTTTGGGCTACAAAGAGCTTTTTGGATCAAAATTAACTGTTTGACTTAATCAAAAAACTAATTTAAGTATTTAGTGGAATAGCTTTTTGGAGAATTAGATTTTTGTCTCGCAACTTTGTTATAAACAATTAATTTTACCTAACAGTTTTTCTACAAATAGCTAATTCAAATAGCTAGTATAAATACTTAATTCAAACAGCCAATAGTTAGCAACTATACAACAGTTAACAGCAACAATTAACAAGTGTTTGCTAAAGATGGCCTTAGTGTTCAAGACATCTCTTAGGTTGTTCATAATTAGGATTTGACGTTTCCATCATTGCCCTGTTTCTTGATTTCTTAAGGGCATTGTTTCATTATGCTTGAGCCTTCAAATGAAAGCCTCACATTCAGATGATAATTGTCAACTCTCATGCTAAAAACTAAGACATTGTTAGAGTTAGGGTTAACAACAATTTCTACCTATCTAATTTCTATGCAACTTTCTTACTTTTTTAAAATAAAAGTAGTGTATAATGCGAAGTCCATATGCAAGGCTCCTGAACTAATGATAGTTTAGTAGCTCTATTTAATTGCTTTTTTTCTAAGGCTTCGTGCTTTTTAAACTCATCAATTTGATATGATGTATTAATTTCTTCATTTTTTTAAATTTTGCATAAGTTTATAGAAATTTTTTTTTGATTGTTGCTTTGATTTGTTACACCATCCTAACCATTAACCATTCCCTCCATTTAAAAATATTTTTTAAAAAAGGCTGATTTCGAAAGAACGAGGAATAACTGCCGGCTGTAGAAAATGATGAAACTGCTCCACATACAAGATTCCCAAAGAATTCTAGTCCACGCATGCTCTCCCCTTAATTCTCAGGCAGTGGGCTTCAATCTTCATGACCCTTCTCAATTGGATTGGAGGGTTAGATAAGATCTGTGCCTTCGATTTTTTTCCCCCTTCTTTAACATTTAGACATTTTTTAAAGAGAAAAACAATTGGCAACGTTCTTTTATCAAAGAATGCTCTCCTCCTCCGCTACAAAATTGTATCTACTTCCACTCTCTTCCATTTTCTAATCCAATGATGCACATGAGGATTTGGATTAAAATAGTAATTGATTTAGGATTTTAGACTTCTAATGCTTTTTAGTTTATCACTTTCAGCCAAATTACTCCTAGTTTGTGATTTTGGTTGATTTTTGGAAATAGATTGGTAGTGAAGACGTTGAAAAGTGAGTAAGAGCAAGAATTGCAATGGTGAATTTCTGACAAGATGGGACAAGAATGAAAGGACCCAACTTTGAATGTGGTAATCTCTTGTGTTTTCATTTAGTTGGGATTTTCTTTTTCTTCAGTTTAGTCACAGCAATCTTTCGCTTCTTCTCTTTCTATTAAATCTATCATTGGTCTTGCTTAGTGTGAATTTTTTATGTATAAAAAATGATGGGTCACGACTGTCTTAATTCCTTCATCATTTAGCGCGATTGAAGATGAGATGAAACTCTAGATGAGCTTATTACCTAAAGTTGCTTCTAGCAAATTCCAACAAACTATCAAAATTCAAGAACCTGATTGGGCTTGGGTTACATTGTTATGAGCATGAATTCGGGCTCCCCTGCCAACTTATATTGGTATTTATCATGGACTCTACAATTTTACTTCATAATTATCAACAACAGATGCTGGTTTAGTTTTATTAATTTTTTTTTGCGTGTCCGGATTCTTCCCTCTTTGGTGTGAAAGATGCATGGGTTGACAAAATTGCAAGATTGGAAAATTCTCTACAAGGTTAGTATCAAGTAGATTATTTTGATCTTTGAATTTTTTTTTTTAAGGAGTCCGACTAAATTCTTGGCGGAGTGTGTACATTAAAAATCTTCAGTGATATCCCCACTCCAGCTTAGTATATCTTTCACTACTTACCCCAATTCTTTAGAGTTGAACTGAGATCTTCATTATTTGTTTCTATTAATGTATTGGTGTCGACCTAATAATTATTTAACGATACTTTCAAAATACAATTTGCTTATTCAAATACTTACTTCTGGGACAATCCGCGGGTTCTAACTACTAAGTGTAATAGTTATAAAAACATCCAATTAGTGATTCCACCTTTGGTTTCTATATTATTGTTGTTGTTGTTGTTGTTGTTATTATTATTATTATTATTATTATTATTATTATTGCTATTTCTACTGCTATTATTGTTGCTACTACATTATTATTATTATTATAAATATTGCTGCTTTGTTTTTTACCATAACACCTATACTTTTTGTCAAGCAAATCTCCAACTCTATCAAAATAACATTTTTATTAACATTAATATTTTTTTCAATGAAGTTGACTAAAAAAGCTTAGTTTATAGAAATCACTTGACAGAATTTTCAGTTTGCAAAAAAGGGGAACTGAAGCTGAACTGTGATTGAACGAAAAAATCAATTAGTCAGTTGTATAGTTCGGCCATCAATTTTTGGATAGGTTGTCAGTCACCCTTTATCACATCGTAGAATTTCAATTGTATATCCTTTTTCATTAATTTAACAATACAAGAAATCAAATATTGACTTATAGGATGTTGGATATCTATTGCCTATCTTTTCCTAGGTCTACAATCTATGTATGATTTAAAATTTTAAATAAACAAATAAAATTGAGATGAAGAATATTTACCATAGGAAAAGAGTAAAAAGTGCAGTCTTTGTCTAATTAAATGTGTTGAGAAAGGGCAAACGGATAGAACCTTTTCCTCGATTACTATTAGCTAACTTTGCATATTGTTGTAAGGACCAACAACCCCGGTGGATCTATTCCAAGTCGCTGTCCACCACGAATGGTTCAACTTGTTTGCTAGATATTTGTTGTTTTATTTCGAAACTGCCCATTGATATTGTTTCATTTTTTATTTATAAATCAGAAGTTGGCAAGGAACTGATTAGGAAATCGAATCCACATTCTGATCTAATAACCCTGCCTGGTTCCTAGGCCAGAATCTGGCCCAGCCACCTGATCTAGATTCCTAGTAGTCTGGTTGTTCCAGGAATAAGGTAGCATGTCTGTTCCAAACATAGGGCAACCTGCCTGATCCAGGAACCCGGCGGGGTTCCTATGCCAGCACAGGGCCCAATTCCTGGCCAAGCCAGTTATACTATCTCAAATCAAAACTCTTCTTGCTAAAAAAAAGTAAAAATAACATAAACGTAAAAAAAATGAAAGTAGTAAAATTATAGTGAGTTTTAGGAAAAACTTACAAACTATGATTACTTTTCGAAGTGAACCATTACCGATAGTAATAAC
This sequence comes from Carnegiea gigantea, assembly GCA_029747015.1. Taxonomy (NCBI): domain Eukaryota; kingdom Viridiplantae; phylum Streptophyta; class Magnoliopsida; order Caryophyllales; family Cactaceae; genus Carnegiea; species Carnegiea gigantea. The sequence continues at coordinate 70,041 of JAKOGI010002364.1, forward strand.
CAGAGGGTCAATTGATTTCACTTCGAAAAGGTTTTCGAAAAGCCTCCAAGCAATTCTAATGTGGGGACCATCTTGACTTATTAGTCTCGAATCGAGGATCTAGATTCAGGGTCAAGGGTACGATGACATGTTAAAATGCATCACATCACTACCCGTCATCACCAAAGGACTCTACTTTTCAACATAGAAAACTAAATCTTATTTACACTATCACACAGTCATGCAGCGGATTAGTGCGAATCTGTTTAAATAATGTAAAAGATATAATTTTTAGTCCAACGAGAACAAAAATAAAGTTAACAAATTACATCGAGCATGGAAGTAGCTAAAGATGACATCTTTAGTAATTGTGAAGTTAAAAATAATAAAAGCGAGATCAAATAGAAGAACAGGAGATGAATAGATATTTTTTCCTCAGGATAACCTGCTTAATTACCTGGGAACCCAATAATGTGACATCTTTTTTGATTAATCCTTCAACGCGCTTAATGGGACAATTAGGATTTTACCTCTCTAGTTTCTAATACCTCACTATCAGAAATCTCTTACAACTTTTCAATTCTCTCACCATGGTAATCTCTAGTGTCTAGCTAATGGAAATTGTTTGATGTCTAACTGATGCCACTTGATTAATGACCCTTACCGCTGGGGGCAGCCCCCAGTAGTTGAATAGACCAACTTAGTCTAGGAAAACTATACCATCTCCTAGTGTTATTAGGCTTATGCTTAATAGGTTCACCAACTACCCCCTGCGGTTGAATAGATCAACTTAGTCTAGGAAAAGTAGACCATCTCCTAGTGTTATTAGGCTTATTCTTAATAGGTTCGCCAACTTAACTAGAAGTTTGACTAATTAAATAAGACTCATATTACATATTAATTAAGCAGACTCAATGTTGGAGTGAGAGAAAGCACAGAAAGCCGGTTGGGCTCCCTATTGGTAAACCAATTGGTCCATCTTGTAGTGGCCCATTAGGCCAGCTTACTTGCGTGCTCTCCTAGGACCTTATTCTACTAATTGGACCCTTGTTTTTATTAATCACTTTGTTGGCCCCCAAAAGGCATAAGTTGGGTATAACTTTCGTTATTGGGCAATCAAAATACGTATACTATTTTTAGGTGTTTGCAATGGTTGATCCAAAACAAAAATCAAAATTCTTTCATTTATGGCTGAATTGTTTTTTGTAAAAAAAATTGAACTTGTCAACCTATTATTGTGTTTTGGATTTTTTGTTTTTCATTTTGATTATATATCTATATATATATATAATGCATGTTATGTAATTGTGTATGTAATTACATGCATATACGTTTTTACTTGCATGTTTTAACGGCTATTATACAGTATAAGTACATGTATAGGCCTGTACATGAAAAATTGAGAGGAAATAGGAAAGACAATAAACAATTAAAAATTTTAGCAAAGCAAAGAAAAAATTCAATTGATTGATATTTGTACAGACTTAATTAATAATAAACAGCGAAGACAGAGGACAGAGGAGAGAAAATAATAGGTATCAAACTCAAAAAGGACAAAAATGACATATAAGTCTTTTCATAGCAAGAAGACAAAATTTTAACCAAATCTAGAACTTCTACCTAAGCCCAAAAACAATCCAAAAGTCACCTAATAATTTTTCTAGCTTTTCAAAAGGTGCTCAACCTAATTTTTACTAAGGGTGCGTTTGGTAGGGGAAAAAATCATTTTTCCGAAAAATGATTTTCCTATTTTACGCTATCTGGTAAAAGGCGCAGGGTAAAATCATTTTTAGGGGAAAATCAGTTTACCTCATGGGAAGGAAATTGTTTTCCTTTGAAAAAGTAGGGAAAATCATTTTCCACCTCTCTACTATTTCAGTTTCAGGCCGATTTTCGTTCTCTTTCTTTGCTTCACCTCTATCTCATTCTCTGTTTCCCCCTTGCCTCTCGCATTTTCAGAATAGCCATGGCTTAGGATTGAGCTAGCTCTCTCTCTCTCTCTATCTCTCTCTCTATCTCTATCTCTCTCTCTCTCTCTCTCTCTGAACTCCTCGTTTTTTCCCCCCTTCTTTAGTTATGGAAAACAAAAATATTATTATGGCTTTGTACGGCCTGTTTGATGACTAAGTTGACTGGTTATCTGTTAGCTTAGCTTATTAGTAGCAAACAATTGGAAATGATTATCTTGGAAATAGTTTTTCATTCTACCAAAATTTTCACCCCTACCACCAAACAGCAGAAAATGTAAGTGAAAAATCATTTTTCTTGGGAAAACATTTTTTTACGGAAAACAATTTTTCAGAAAAATGATTTTTCCCCTACCAAATACACCCTAAGTGAAATTAACATTAAACAAAAAAGAGGGCAGACATCTCATCAGACTGTAATATCAAAACATCAAAAAGTCAATGTACCTATTTCGTTTGCTTGTAGATAGACCTGGGCAATGGACCGAGTGTCCATTGGGCATAAATGAATGGGCCTTAAAAAGGGACAGAAATCCGCTTAAGACCTAAACTAGACCGGGCCCTAAACGGGCTGCCAATAAAAGTAATATAGTGGGTCTGGACCGGGTAGGGAAGCGGGCCTGAGTGATTGCCTCTTACTCACTAACACACTATCTCTATCCTAACCCTAATCTAGCCCTCTTGCGCTTGTCAATCTGTCTTTCTCACTCTCTACTATCGAAATCAGCATTGCAAAAACGGATTCTAGTCTTTGATTGGGACTCGTATGGCAAAATCAAAGTGGAATTCTTAGAATCTGCTCGCTCTCATTCTCTTCTCGCAATAATTCTAGTCATCCATCTAGTGTTGTTCACAGTAAAGCGCTCAATTGAAGAACTATTCTTCTATCTTCGGTTTTTAGAGGTAAATCACGGAATCTTTGAGGGATTTCTTCATTATTGGTTGAATTTAGATGTGGGTTAGGAAGAAAAGTTCATTCTTTGATTTTTTAGATATGGGCTTGAGTCGATTATTTTGGTTCAGATCTGGTAGAATGTTGAGACCTTTAGTCTAGTAGAAAAGTTCATCTGAACTTCAGAATATCTTTTGTTGGTGCTTTATTCTTTATTTTAGATCAAGTAATACTAAAAGGAAGCTTAGTTTCTGGGTAGAATGTTGAATGTTGAATGCCATGTCCATCTGGTAGAATTTTGTTTCTGGGTAACATGGTATTTGTATGAAACTTAAATCCTGCAATTGAGCCTGAAATGACCAAGTTTTGATTTCGAGGTCTTTTCTTATCTCTCCTTTTTGGGTTTAATTTTACTCATCTGTTGATCGGTTTGGTTTCCAGGGATAAAGTAATTTATATTTTGGAGCCATTATTCTTCAATTTTACCATTGATTTTGTAGTACTTGTGGTTACTGCAAGTTAGCGTTCAATTTAAGTGGTATTATTGCTGTTCTTTGAGCTTGCAATTTGTTTTGAGTTACAGGTCTTATTGCTGTCATTGAAATCATTGAGTTTGAGGAAAGGGAAAGCAATCTCAGTACTTTGTGCAGGGGGAAAAAGAACTGAGTGATAATTTTTCATTATGCTTTTGTGCTGGAATCAGGACATGAAAATTGCGCTGATAATATGTGTACCCACAAACCACAATGCATCTTTTACTGTGCTCATCCAGTGGGATTGAAACAGGGAATAGATGCATCACTTTTGATTATGGAGTTTCCTGTTCTTAAAGTGCTCTTGTTCTCCTCTGACCTTTTTCCTCTCGTTCTTTTTCTTTAATCCACCTACATTTTCATGGGAGATGTTTCTTTTAGGATGGATAATGAAATGAAGCTATCTACACAAACTCAAAATAGATGTGCCTACCGCCTTGTGTTCAAGTGTCAAATTCTACCATTTTGCTTGTTCACCCTAACTCCGGCCATCAACAGGAAAAGAAAAAAGAACAAAAAGACAGTGTTGAATGTGCAATCTCAATTGTCACTGTAAAGCTGTGTTCTAAAATAATATAATCTCAATTGTCATTCATGTGAAGTTCAATACTCGTATTCTTCCTGACACTTGCTTAAAGTGCCTAATCTCCTTGACAACCATATTTAGCAGCTTTCTACATGAGAAACCCAATCAGAATAGTGCCTAAGAAAGTATATAAATGTATAGCCTATGCTCCCACCGCATAACAAGCAGATGAACTCTTCCTGTGTATAGAATTTGTACACGAAACCTTTGTTGGGATGGGGGTTGGTGATAGTGGTGAGGCTTCTTGATTCTATTTTCTCTGTGTTTGATGGAGTTGTTTTTAGATTTTGCAGTTTGAATTTGTACACGAAACCTTTATGTTCAATGCTCACATTTTCTGCACGTATTTGGTATTTTTTTTTCTTCCTTAAATTTTTGTTTTCATCGTGGCAAAATCGTGGCAAAACTGACCTAATCGTTGGGATATATACCAGCTGATGCTTATTTGTTGAGGAAGTGATATGGAAAGTGAAGCGGCAACCTCTTCAGTGCAACTCGAAGATGGATATAGTGAGTATGCCATTCAACAACGTAAAAGGAAGAAGAGGTCTAAAGTGTGGAGGGAGCTTGAAGAAGGCAAGAATGCACAAGGTGAGAAAACAGCAACTTGTGAGCATTATAAAGTAGTCATGACCGCTAATCCTAATAGTGACACTTTTCACCTGAAGTGTCACTTAGATAAATGTCCACATCGACCTAGTGGAGTTGAAATTAGGGAATTAGGTACTGATGATTGTGAGGACTTTGTCTTTAACATGAATGAGCTTCGAAAAAAAATTGTGCTTTATATCATAGAAGGAGCTCACTTGTTTGCAACTGTTGAAGAGAAAGGTTTTAGACGGATGATGTCTAAAGCTAATCCGAACTTTGTGCCATTCAGTCGTTCAACGGCTAAGAGAGAATTGTTGTCCATGTATGTGGGGGATAGAGATAAGGTCAAGGATATGCTATTGAAAGTTCCGGGTAGGTTTTGTTTGACAACTAATAACTGGAAGTCAAACCACACTTATCAGCACTACATTTGCATCACAGCTCATTTTGTGGATAGTGCTTGGAAGTTGCATAAAAGGATCCTTAGGTTTAGGGCGTTGACACCTCCTTATAATGGTGAAAGTGTTGCGAATGAAGTGTTTATGTTTCTTACTCAGTGGAACATTGAACATAAGACACTTATTATCACTGTGGATAATGCCAACTATAATGATGTAATTGCGTCTAATCTGAAAAAGCGTCTTATTCCAAGGAATGGGTTGATTATTATTGGTGCTTTCTTCCATGTTCGATGTTGCGCACATACCTTGAATCTTATTGTGCAAGATGGTTTGCAATTGATTGGAGACATTTTGGAAAAGATTCGAAATTTGGTGAAGTTGATGACCAGGTCTTCTCAAAGAAGTAAAGATTTCTATGAAATTGCTGAAAATTTTTTTCATTTGGATGTGAGAAGAAAACTGAATTTGGACATGCAAGTCCGTTGGAATTCCACTTATAAGATGGTGGACAATGTTATCTATTATAAGAATGTGTTTGATTATTTGCTGTCCACTAATTCACCATTTCAACTCTATGTGCCTGTAGAAGAAGAGTGGGAAAAAGTCACTGTTATATATAAATTTTTAAAGTTGTTTTATGAAGTGACTTGTATGTTTAGTGCTAGCAAGACCCCGACTTCGAATTCATATTTTGAGGGTGCATGGATGGTCTATCGTCGTTTGCTTGAGGCTACTCAAGGTCCTTATGAATTTTTAACAGACATGGGAAATAGGATGCTTGGGAAGTTTGACAAGTACTGGTCCAAGTATAACCTATATTTATCATGTGCTGTCATTCTTGATCCTAGATGCAAGGTTAAATTTGTTGAGTATTGTTTCAGTAAGCTGTTTGCCCCGGATGATGCCATAGAGCGGGTGGATAATGTATTGAGTACTTTACGTTCCCTATATGATGAGTACAAGTCACATTCTACATTAACTTCACCAATTGTCAGCTCTTCTCCTATTGTAAGTAGTTCTGGGGATGATTATTTTGATGATTATAACAATTTTAGCGGTAGAAGGTCTAGACCACAAGCAGGAAGGTCGCAATTTGGCTTGTACTTGGAGGAGCCAGCCCTTGAGTTAAATATGGAGTTAGATGTTTTGGAGTTTTGGCATGGAAGTTCTAAGAGGTACCCAGAACTTTCTTTAATGGCACAAGACTTGTTGACTATGCCAGTTAGTACTGTAGCCTCAGAGTCTGCATTTAGTCTTGGTGGCAAAACCATCCCCCCGACTCGTAGTGCATTGAAACCAAAGACCGTACAAGCACTAGTGTGTTTGCAAGACTGGAGACGTGCAGACTATGATGCAACTTTAGTGGTCGATAATGATTCTAATTCAGATGAGGAAGGAGCATATGAGGATGAAGAGGACAATACAAGTCTTTTTTTTAGGTAATTAGTTCTTTTGCTTATTATAATAAACTATATTTACTGAATTATACTTGTGAGCAACACTTATATGATGCTAATATTTTCATATGAAATTCAAGTGCAGGACTTTCTAATCCGTGGCTTCGTGATCAAAGCTGGACTTTATCACTTGGTGGAATTGATTTTAGAAATTATCGTCGTTAATTTGGAATGGTTCAATGGTGTATTTTGAATTTGAGCTTATTGTAATTTGGATTACAATTGGCTGTATATTTTCTAACTTTAAATTTGGACTAGTTTAGCTTGATTGGAAAATAATAAGGACATTAGTTGTTAAATTAACTAACTAAAAACACTCATTAGGTGATAATGGGCGGGCTATGGGCGGGTCGGGCTTGTTTGGCCCATGACCCGGCCCGGCCCGTTAACAAATGTATTGGGCCCGACCCGGCCCGCTTAGTTAATGAGATGGCCCAGTCCGGCCCGACCCAGTCCGTTGCCTACCCCTACATGTAGACGTTAGAGTCATAAGTATAAAAGCTTCAACAGTGTATTTGTGATAGCTAGTAACGACGCGACAAATAGCATTGTGTGGTTAAAATTTACAATTCAATTTTTAGAAAGTCTCAGCTCATGAAAATTTATTGGGAATATATTATTTTCTTACCAAAAGTCGTCATAAAAAAATGAAGGGCCTATCAAATTTTTTTGGGGATTTTACTTAGGGTTTGATAGGATCTTGCATTCCAAAATATCAAAGTTTCTTTTTATTGAACTCGTCATATTTTGTAGGTCTTAGTTAAATAGTTCGACAACATTTTAAGTTACCTTATCGAGTCATTCTTGACTCAAGTACTCCATAAGTTGAGGTACGAAAAAAATTAAATCATTCAAATGTCGACTTAAGTCCTATTCAACACATCGACACATTTAAACTCGGCTTACTAGAGCTTAAGGCTATTAAAGAACGAAAAAAACTTGTCAATAACCTTGTCTAGTCAAGATAGACTTAGACGTTACAACAAATTAAGTGGTAGGGGTGCTCTTACCAAAATTTAAGTTTCAAGATCTAACCACACCAAGTACTCTTAAGTTATGAGAATAGCCAACTCTCGAGTAAGCATTTGTAAGAAGCAAATTCTATTTTGGCCAACCAAGGCTTGCCACGTGAAAATTAAATACTTTTATTTTGGCTAATCCACATGTCAAATTAATATGACAATCCATTAAATTAAAATTTTCATGCAAATATATATTGACCAATGAAAAGGAGCAACATGCCACAAGTGATGTGAAAAGTATAGGATTATTTATTTCCTTAAAAAAGGGAGACAATTATCCTTAACTAAGACTAAACCTAGCCTATTGTTATCTATAAAGTTTTCCCTTCGTTTGAAGGGGCATATTTTCAAAGGAATTCACAAAAGCACAAGAATTCTCTCTAGAGGGAGACAGCAAGTACTCCAAATATGTGTCGCTTACTCCCAAAGATCAAAATCTGATCTTGATTGAAATTAAGCATCTTACACCCTCTATCAGAATGAAATTCATTCAAGAAGATCGAATTAGAGGATTTATTACATTTAACCTTGTAGAAATTACATAGAGATTGTACTAATTCTTTTGTATACACACCAAAATTAAATTTCTTGTTCAATTTCTTATCTAATTTATTTTAGACTCGAAATTTGTGCTTACAAATATACATGTGGGTTGTCAATCTGGGGCTATGCAAATTCATTAATTTGAGTAAGCTTGTCAAATTATTAATTTGATCCAAAAAATCTAGCATTAGGTCTTATTTGGATTCCAAGAATAATAGCTCAATTTTGATAAAACTCATTATGATCCTACAAAAATCAAATTTGATCCAAACAATCCAGCATTAGATCTTACTTGGATTCCACGCATGATACTTCAGTTTTGCTCAAACTGATTATGATCCTACAAAAATCAAACTCATTTGAGTGTTACATAATTAATATCATGTATAATTTAAGTAGAGCTACCACAGGTTGGTTCAAGTAATTTGCCTCTTAGTTTTCTTAAGGATGGTTTCAAGTTTGAGTCCTATAAAAGAAGAAAATATATGATAAGAGAGTTCCACCCCATTACGGCCAATAGTAACTCGACTCTAATAAAACAGAGCGCTAGGACCGGGAAAAAAAATAATAAGTAGTGCTATTTCCACAAACAACTATTGCATTTGTATCATAACAAACCTGAGAAAGTAAATAAGTTTTATCATATAATTGAATGTTACCTTATTACTCCAAAATTTAATAGAATGACAACATATAAGTTTTGATATGCTTCACTTGATGTCCAGTTAAGAATGATATCAACACAAGAATAGAAAATGCAATAGCACAAAATTATAAATTGTTTTTTCTTTTTTCCAATCATTAATTTGGCAAAGCCCGTAATACAAAAATAAAAGCATAAAGATAGCTTCTAAAAACAACTAAAGTCTGCCACTAAACAAACATTTGTAAACAATACAAATTACAACGATGTGATACTTGCTCTCTGCTTATGCTAAAAGCTACTCTTGGTCGACATGGATGCTAAGCTTGCTTTCTTTTGTCCATTTCCTTTCTCTAGCCCCTACTGATTCTCCTAATGGCAGCTATCTCATCACCTATAATAGTCACTGTGATTTTCTTGCCAACCTCAATCGCCTCTTTAGCAATTTCAGTCGGAGTCGACGAATCTTGCACTGCATTGCACAACGACCCTTCATGAGCATTGATCATCTTATTTCTATGGCTTCTAGATTGATCCACATTGACTTGCATGTCCAACTCATTAGGAGCAATCAAAATGTTCAAATAGCTATTAATCTCCTCCTCATTTGGAGGTGACTCAGATGGGCTAGTTTGTAGTGGAGTCAATTATTCTTAAATTTGAATGTTCAGACTTTAACTAAGTTGAAGCAATTTCATATGACTTGGGACGTATGGTGGCTTTGAATTTTCAATTTAAAATTGCAAGCGGTTAAATGATAGTTGTCCACTGTTTAAATATATCTCTATTGGACGTATTGCTAACGAACATGTATTCCTGATTGCTCCAACTCTCCCCCCTCCCAGTTAAAATTTGTTCTCTTGTTTGAATACAATTATGGTAAGTCCTTGTCGATATTACAAACAAAACATTTGAAACTTAGCCAACTGAATTTACCAATAAGTTTATATACACTAGTTTGTATGTGTATTTATATATCGGGATTTAAAAAGAAGCAATAAAAATTTTATTGTATGAAAATAAAATTGTGTGAAATGTGACAATCTCAGCTTGTTGGATAAAAAGTGATGGTAAAATTACACATATAGCCAATTCATAATTCATTCATACTTTATTAGATATCACTAACAACACAAAACCACTACCATTTCCTACTTAATAAAAAAGGAAGGAAAAAGGGTCTTTTTAATCAGCATGTTTGTACATACTCGGTACGATAAACGCTCCTAGCTTCTTTTTAATTGCATATATATTTGTATGTGTATTACATTTTACTTACTATTTTTTTTTTACTGTAATGTTTCTACGTATAGTAAATTGAGTAAATTAGCACTATATGTCATAACCACTATCTGCTGGTCTGATTTTGCTTAAAATACTACTTAAAGATTTCTATTTTTTCCATGATATTAAAATATCTTTTCCCCCCTAATATTTGATCTCATGTACATTGCAGATATTCAAATCTATTTTTTTAACTTCGAATTTATTAGAAACCCCAAATTTATCGTGAACCGTGATAAGGGCTGTGTTCGGTAAGAGAGGTTGAAGTAGAGGTTAGCGGTTTGTAGTGGTCAAATTGTTATGAATCATGACTTAGAAGTGTTCGGTAAAATAGTGATGAGGTAGTGGTTAGAGGTTTATGTAATGTTTTTCAAAAGCTAATGAAAGTAACTTTTGAGAACCTCTACCTAGTGGTTGCATCGTAAATTACAAATTCGTCTGTTTATTTAGTAAAAATATTTATTTATTGTGCCCCTTTTAGTCATTTTACATAAATCTGCTACTTTAATAGCTATATTTATCAAACACATCTATTTTAAATCGCTAGTTGAACAGCTAACCACTAACCACTCGTGAGTCACAGCTAATCGCTAATAAAACCGCTAACAGCTAGTGAAGCAACTAATTATTACTAAAATAGTTAATTTTACCGAACACGCCCGACCGTAATGAATTCCCTTAAATATGCAATATACAATTGTTAAAAGTTGCCCATGATAATGCATCAGAGGAAAGGAAAGGGAAGAAACCACTCAAAGGTGCATGTATTCATCCTATTAAACTTTGGTTTTTTTTGGGGATTCTTTGGTCCTCTGTTCTGAAAAGATAATCCTGTTTAGAATATAAGAAATTATTGAAAGAAATAATTTAGTGCCTTATTTTAATGGTTCTTGAAAATATAACATTAAAATTTCAATTAGATCTACTGAAGTTAAAAGAAAACAAAAATCAAACATTGAATGACCATGAATTCTCATAATCCTTGTAAGAAAAAATGAAAAAAGAGAAATGACTTGAAATTCTATAGTTAGGACCCGCAAACAATAAAAACTAAAACTAAGAATTAAAAAGTGAAATTAAACCCAAACAATATCGACAAAATTAACCTAACTAAGAGCACCCATGTTAACTCTTCATTAATGAAAACTATTTTTATAAGGAAAAATCATTACTTCTTGCTTTGAAATCTAATTCATCACATCTAAATAGTCTACTTATTTGTTTGAAATGTAAGAATATGAGGAATGCAAGAAATTACAAAGACAAATAATAAAATTGTATCTGTTCCAACTTAAAAGTACCTCTATGGTGTTCATAATGTAGTTCATAGGTATTAAATTGCAAAGAAAAAAAAAAAAAGATAAATCCCAAGCAGACAATCTCATAGTGTCAAAAATCAAAACTTAATACATAAAATATGCTCTAAACTCCAACAACCAATTCATAATACTTGTTATGCATAAATTAATATATATACATTATATATATATATATATATATATATATATATATATATATATATATATATATATATATATATATACTGTGTGTGTGTGTATATATATATATTATATATGTATATGTATGTATGTATATTATATATAATATATATATATATATATACATACACACACACACACACACACACATTATATATGTATATAATGTGTAAAAGAAATACTATAACACAAGATAGCAACATAAAAACAGCATAGGAGAGGTAAGTATAATGCCTTAAACAATCGGATGTGGGATAATAATAACTTTGTTGAGAAGAGGGCACTACTAGATTAAAAAATGCAACAAACGTAGGATAGAATAATATCCAGTACAATACAACAACTTATCCAACTATTCAAAAGTCAAATGAATGCCAAGAATCTAGCTACTTATGGTCCACAATCTTAATCCTAGACCTATATAGACCTCTACCCTGAGCAACAAAATCTTTAAGACAGAAAGAAAAAGAAAAGAAAGGAAAAAAGATCACATATAATTATACTATAAACATTGAGAAACTCTTAATCCTCACTAATGACATCTTTCACCTTACTTAGGAAATGTGAATAGGCCCGACTTGTGGAAACTCACTCAGAGAACATGTGGAACACTCCTACTCATGTGTTTATCATATGACATGGTTCACTCAATTCATCTTCCAACCATGCAAACTACTATAGGCTTGCTAGGATTCTCAACTCTCCACCACTCGAATGCAAAATGCAACAAGATAGTCAACAGAACTTTATAGGGCTGTGATAGGGCTAAGGTCAAGGGTTATACAGGGAAAATCAATTTGGAAAAGGGCCTAAAAGCCAAGCAACTCCTGGGCAACTGAACACTTCCAACAACTATAATAACCACACACTCTTTCAACCACTTCTTATGACAAAGCAACTATACATCCCCTTAAAAATGGATCATTAAGAATAAGTAAATATAATGCCCATGCCAAACACTCTTATTCACAGGAAGTTTTTCTGAGATTTTATTCCTCAAAATTTTCAATCCTTTTCAATTTTTTGGTAACCTCTTTGCAGTTTTTTTTAAAATTTTTCTCTTTTGCCCTAAATAAGCAAATGAAGGGCATAGAAGAAAATAACATGACTTAATTTCCAAGGAGTAACAATGGAAAGCAACCCATATAATCAAACAGGAAAAATCTCATAAATAAATAAATATCGTCCCCTCACCGTACCAAAGGAACCAAAAATAACCAACAACTACATCGACACCTAAAGTCTACCTATCAAATATTAAAGTGTGAGTTAGCTTAGGTAATAAGAAACATGTATTGACTAAGGGCTAAATGGTAACAAATAAAAATGGTCAAAAGCTCATACGATTAGCAAAAGAGTAAAACATTTAACTCAAGATGACAATTTAGGTAATGTGGCCCACAAAGCAAAGATTGCCTTTATCATATTACCATAATGCACATACTAAATGTAATTTTGAAGATAATCATAGCAAGTTCTATAGATGTAATCTTACAAGAGATACATATAGAAGGAACTATGCGACTAAATCAATAAATTAGTCTTTAAAACTCAAAGTCTCGCATACTCATCCGTCAAAGTCAAGACAATTTGATCTAAAAATGTCGCGGCTTAAGACGGGTTGTAAAATATTACACTTGGCACTATGCTCTATCGTGTACACCATACTTACATACACCTAGCAGCTAAAGTACAAGAGAACACAATCAACCAAAATAATAGTTATTCCTCTCAAAACATCACAAAAAATCTTTTTCAGATTTTTTTCAAATTCTCTTTTTTTAATGAGATTTTTTAATTTTTTTAAGCAGGTAAGGCTTCCTCACCCACACACCAAGATCACACTATGTCCTCATTGGGAGTGAAAGGAAAGGCAAAAACTAAAAAGAAAAACAAACATATAAAATGAAAAATAAGACCAAAAAAAAAAAGACAAAGGACAAGACTCTAAAAATTCAAAAATAAAAATATATATAGAAAATAGAATAAAAACCACCAAATATATATACAAAATAAATAAGACAAAAAAGCATAGCAGAGAAGGAAACAATTATACCCTGGTTAGGTGTTGAAATACACCAAAACTATAGCCTCTTGTAATCTATTTAGATAGAAGCTCGTGGAGCATTAGCCACTCCATATCAAGCAGAAAACTGATACTCAAATCATAACTCATTAGCGGTTGTAGTAGCGTATCAAACAGGCAAGAACAATCTCAATCACATGGAAATTGTAAAAATCAGAGAGTTGGAGCGAGAAAGAGTACTTCCGCAATATCATTTGAACATAACAAAGGACCCGCTTAAACTTATCAAATTGTTGAGCCTAATTATGAGACATACGTACATACCCAAACTTAGCCAGCAAATAGTTCATCAGCCTGGAAACCTTAACGTCATGAAATGCTATCCAGCCAAATCAGTAGGTCCTAATTCATGAAGCCTCTTGATCTTGGAAAGTTTAAGAATATGGTCAAAATCAAAATTTTCCATCACAAAAGTCCCAAACTTAGGAAAGGTAAATTTAGAGGGCCCAAAAAGATGGTCAGCAATTATAGAGTCATAAGAAAATGACCCAAATTCAACATAGATGTCCACATCTAGACCTTCATTGATGTCAAACCAAATGAAAAGGACTCATGCTCGACATAGAAATTATCTTTACCAAATTCTAAACTAGGGGGCTCAACTTTCTCTTCACATAAATTCTTCATATATATCTTCGAACGCATTAAATTTGGCATGTTCATATTAATTAGTAACCCACTGGAACTCCTGAGTTCTTCAGCCTTATCAAACTCAAAAGATTGACTAAAAGGGGTGGGTTTATAAAAATAGGACTTTCTCAATGACGTCCTTAGGTGTGCTGGGTTTAGCTATAGGATTACTGGACAAAGACATAGAAAGGTCACACTCTTATTCTAGGTTACGAAACGGCATATCATCTTGCAAATTAGACTTGGATTGGATGGAAGATTCAAAATCATCATAAGGATTAACTACAGAGTCAAGAAATACTAAACTAGAGTAAGGCTCGTGCAATCATCATTCTCCCTTAATATGGTTAAAGTATTGAGAAAATTTCACCTTCATAGTCTCCATCATTTTATTTATCAACTCATTTATTGTCTTTCCAATGTTTGCACATACAGTGCCAACACTACAAAAAACAGTGTGTCCTTCTACACTTATGCCACAACTCTTGATTAAGTGTGGGGAAAGGAATGATAAAATTTTATAGTTTTCTCACTTCCACATTTAATAAGGGTGGGGGAAATCATAAAGCTTTTTCTCTACATATATATATGCTTATTAATTCTTGAGCATTAAAAAGAACTTTAATAACTATTTTTATTATACCAATGAAATTTGTTTACAAAAAAACAAAATGTTCAATATAGAGAATTCCCCATACCCCAATATTATGTGGACGATTTTTTATTTTAAAAAAAGGAATTATATATGTGAAAGACTGAAAGGCCGGCAACACATCTCAGAAGCAGACATACGCGTGTTTGACTTTCCCTGGGCGCCCAATGAACACCAATTCGCACTCAGTGAACACCAATTCGTGCCTCAAACATCACCACAGAAAGCCCTAAAACCCTTCACTTCTCTACGTTGTTGCAAATTTGGGCACAAATTTGCCAAGGTTTTCAACAAAAACCTCTGAATCGTACGGCGTCAGAGCATTGAAGTCAATTGGGCAACTGAATTTCATCCAAAGGCTTCAGAATCATCGATAATTGCTCAGAATTTGCCAGTGAATTGAACAATTGCCAAGCTTTTGGATTCATACGGCTTAAGAGCGACGTACATGAATTTGGCAACCTTTTTTCATCCACGTAATATGAAATTACTAAAATTTTGGAAAAAATCGGAACAGTTCTTCAATCCTCTAGCTCATGTAATCTCCCAATTGTGAGTATTAGCACTGGCAACTTTTGCAAAACTAGAATTCAACAAGATATTGATGGCTTGATTTTCATAACTTTGCTTTTTGATCCCGACCGGCATATTTGTGCAACTACTATCAAGGTGCCTGTCTTTCTTGATGTCTCATGATTTTAACTTTAGTCCATACGTTTGGTCACATAGATAGAATGCATTGATGGCAATGCTTGAATATGATCCCCAAAATGCTCCTGCAGATTTTATTGGAAGCATAGAAAGGAATATGGACTATTATTCGTTGTTGATGATGTATATTTAGCAATTGATTTTAATTTTTTTGGGTTGTTTTAATGATTTCTTCTTAATTTTGCTGAGCCTAATCTGTGTTGTTCAAGGGCAAAAAGTGTAGGATTAATCAGGAATGGTTTTCTCTGATTCTCCCTTTTGGTTGTGCTGTGGCTAAAATAATTTGTCTGGTTCTCATGCATGATGATAGTTTTTTCCTTTTTTCCCGTTTTGTGAGTACAATGTTCTTTCAAGTGTTCTTCTTGGAGTCTATGTGACATTATAATGGCAATGTAGTATCTTTCTTACTGATGTGAAGAATAGTGGGGTAAGATGTATGCTAGTGTATGTAGCCTCAGAGATTAAAATAACAGACGCTGTTTTCGATGAAGATTAGTGGGCCAAGAATTCATAAAGGACAGGTTTTTTTCCATGACAAACATGGCTCCATTAGTCAAATTGTCAGTATCTTGCCAAGTGTTTATAATAATCAAGAGTGGTTTTGAATTAATCCAGGGACTCTTAAAAGTGATAAGTAAATATGCAAAATTGATAAAGTTCACACATTAAAAAATCTAAAAGGCTTCTTCACTTGATTTATATCTTCTCTCATCAAGAAGAGGAGTTAACAATGATCAGATGCCTTTGTATGTAGGATACGGGCCTATTCTGTTGAGTGAGTGAGCATCGAATCCACATTTCCAACTGCTTTGTCCAACCGAGTGTACCCTCTAGATTTAGTTACTTGTGTCTGTTGTACCATGTAAATTAATTTTCCATTGCTCGAATATCAACTAATCTAATGATAGCAAAGTTAGTTTGCAACTCACACTCTACATAATAATCCAACCCATCTCTTGCAATCTCTCATCTAGGTGCAGTATTGCATTTAAATCTCCAATAATGAGCTAAGACCCTATGATCTACCATCCACAAAGAATATCCCATAATGCTGCCTATGTAGTGCTAGATAGATGAGTGAAAATGTGAACTCAGCAGTCCCCAATTTAATCATGCTATATACGTACTATTCATGAACACGGGTTATCTGCACATCTGCTATAGTTATGTTCTACAACAACCATAATTCTACTTTTTGCTACAAATAGCAGCATTTGTAATAACATTCCAATGTGGTGTAAGCCTCCTTGCTATATGGATAACTTTTGGAAGTCTGATTTTAGTCTAAACCAGCCCCACTATCTCAACTTTATGCTTTAGGAGCAGTTTTTCGACCTCTCCCTGCCTTAAAGCCTTGTTAAGGCCCCTAAAATTTCGGATAAGCAAATTCATGGGGTGGGTCCGTCTTTACACCCCTCTGCCCCTCAAATGATATCATCATAATCTCACTCCCCCCTCCTAAGCACTTGCTTAAGTATACTAAAGGAGTTGTGCATAGCTAGAATAAATACCTTACTTGATATACAATTAGCCACTAGCTGAATTGTCCTTCGAGTTCTTATAACAGTCCACTCCTCCCCTTGGGTCTCTGATAAATTATGTAGCTCTACTGTATGCCTATCTTAACTTGAGATGGTTTTTGATTAGCTCTTGCTCTGCAGTATTTGTCTCTTGTCTCCACACTTTTTGTTGCTTTCCTTTCCTTTATCTCTTGGCCTTTTGATGTTTCAGTTGGTCACATTTAGCAGCAGCATGATCCAACCCAGTACATTTAGTACAAAAGATAGGTTGGCATTCAAATTGAACCTTGTGTCTGATTATAGCACACTTCTTATCATAATATAAATTAGAAAGATTATTTAGATGTAAAAATAGAGTTAATAATTTGAAAATAATCTAACCGCATACAACTTTCAAAACATGAAAATCATAATATAAATTAGAAATAGCTGTAGATATAATGATATATCTATGAAATAAAAAAGATAAAATTTACCCTTGGAGTTTTTTGGGGGGGGGATATGCCTCTTTCGTGTCTTGTAATTGGTTATTCACTAATTCACTTCCTCAAGAATGAGATTTCCATATCGAGAATATAGCTATGAAATGAGTATTTCTGGGTAATCTGCACTTTTAGGCTACTTTTTCAGGGAAATAACAGAATATGTGATATATTTATTGAGCTTGGATGCTGTATATTTGCAATATTTATGTCAAACTCCAAATAAACTGGTTTATCAATAAGTTTCAAGGATATGTTGATTAATGTTCAGAATCAGTTCATCTTGCATGGACAGATTTTAAATTTGTGTTCCCCTCTATTTTCTTGTCTTCTTATTTGGTATTTAATTTGTTAATATGATTGAATTTGGTATTTGGCTTGTTAATATGATTGAACTTGTAGCTAGTGGTTTAAATATGTTTAGTTCTTATGGGGTAGTATACTCTAAGTGCATGATTTTGATATGTTGGTGTGATCTTTGTGATTCTTCTCCCCCCTTCCTTTAATGATTGCCAATGTTTAGCTATAATGCTTATATTGACTTATGTGATGACCTTGTAGATGGGCTCTTAGAAATTATAATGGACAAAAGTTAGATTCTTATCATAGAACTTCTCTTGAATATAGGAATGGGGTTGAGTCATTTTTGAAATTTGCTTTTTGCGTGCTGGGGTAGTAAATTGATCGTATGCCCTTGCAATAAATTCAAAGTTGGACATAATCATTGCTTCACAAAAGAGGAAGGGGCACACCATCTTATGTTTAATGGTTTTGGGCATACTATAAAGAGTGGGTGCATCATGGGGAGGAAATTTCTGAACCTTCTTCATTTTTTTGTGACAAAGGCCATAATACTACTAATACCCAATCATAAAGTGGTTTTGGTGACATTGATACTATGAGAATACTTAATGATATTTTTGGGATGCGCAAAAATTGTGAGAATGACATGTTTCATTAGGAGGGTGATATGGATGCAGAAGACAAGGGCATGAGGGTGATAGTTCCATGGTAGACAATGATGCTGGATATGAAAGGTTACCAGAACAAGTTGAACATGAGCTATATCAAGGTTCAAAATTTTCAAAACTCTTTTTTCTGTTGCACTTACTCCCTTGAAATGCATGTATGGTTGGTCTATTAAATCATTTAATATGCTGCTCCAGCTTTTGAGTTTTGTTTTTCCCTATATAGACCCATTCTGATCATCATGGAGTTATTGCAAGCAATTACTTAAGGACTTAGGCCTTGAATATGACAGGATACATGCCTGTCCTAATGATTGCATATTGTATTGGGGTGAAAAAGCACGACAATAATCATATGACAAGTGTGGTTCTTTATGATGGAGGAATAGTGAAAAGAAATTGCCAGGTAAGGTATTACGCTATTTCCCTCTCATTCCTAGACTACTTAGGCTTTACAAATTATCCAAGATAGCTCAGGATATGATTTGGCATGAAAAGTATCGTACAAAAGATGGTATTTTAATGCATCCTACAAATGTAAAGGCATGGAAGCAATTTGATGAACAATATCCCAATTTTACATCTGATCCTCGAAATATAAGGCTCGGGCTAGCTAGTGATGGGTTTAATCCCTTTTGTGCTATGAGTGGCACGCATAGTACTTGGCAGTCTTGCTAATTCCATATAATTTGCCTCCCTGGCTATGCATGAAACAATCCTCAATTATGCTATCGATGATTTTTCCCGGTGAAAAGGCTCCACGTATGGACATCAATGTATATCTGCAACCATTGATTAAAGAATTAGTGCAGTACTATCATGCAGGTAAACATATATTGTAAAATGAATACTATAAAGTTTTATGAATCAACTAAAATTTTCATGCACATGTAACATAAATGTTGCAAATGATATTCATGAATGAAAATTTAAAGGCTATTGAATTACCCTAGGGGGAAGGGGATGAATAGGGTGATGATCAACGATGCAAATTAATCAAAATAAAAAGCGGAAACATAAAAGCATACAAAACACAAGTATTTATCAACGAGGTTGGGTTTCAAAAGGTTTAATCCCCACCTAGAGTTCTCTAACTCTAGGATTAACCCAATTTTATTAGGAGTGATACTTGCAACTCTGGAGTACACATACTTTAAGTTCCAAGTCACTAGTTGACACCCTCAACAAGGCTTGATAGAGTTGAACCTTCAACTCTGTAACCCCACCTAATTACAACATTGAATAATACAACTTAATTGAATGAAAAGCGAATCAATGCTAAAGATATGCGAGTAAGTATTGTTACTTGTGCTCTCTCTTGTGTGTTCTTCAGCTGCAAATGCCTCTTAATTTATAGGCAATGATGTTGGAAAGGTTGGAAAATTTTTAGGGAGGTGACAATTGTATTTGAAAAAGGAAAGTTGATCCTTAATCGGATTTTAAGGCCTTGAGATGCAATTGTCAAGCCTTAAGTTTTTGCAGTTTGCTTCAACAGCTACAATCTTGATTTCCTATGGCCACTTGCCTGATTTTGGGCTGAAGATCTTGATCATGTTATCTAATGGTTGATTTGAGCAAGCACAAATCTTCAAAATGTGGTTTCATGAGACACTGATAAATTTGGACAAATCTGCACTATTTCAAGGGAGGATCTTAATCTCATATTAGTAGCTACTCTAAATAGTCCAAAATAGTGTGCATATAATAAGACAAGATTTGTCACTCATTCAAATTTCAAGCAAGGGTTTTAAGGGAGTTAACGATCTCCCTCTTTTTAATGAAAGGTAATATTTTACTTTGATCAATCATAAGTAATTAGAGCTAGCAGAAATAAGATCATTCTTCCCAAAGAAATTGATTTTAGATGCTTACCATACATCATAATTAACTTTGAAGAAGTTGTTGCCTTACCAGAATTGGGTGTACCTCTTCCAACCTTGCCCACAAGCTGCCGTATTCACAAGCGTACCATACCATACATTTACTATTTGGCAAACATATGATCACACCATGTCATTGTTTACATCACTTACAAAGCCTTAAGACTGTTCCCCTCCCTTTGACTTTCATAAAAAAATAAGAGGGATTACCAAAATGTCATGTCAGTTACACACGTGGAAGGGTAAAATGGCCTCAAAAAATAGAAAACATAAAGCTGAAGGCATGTGAAACACAACGCTAGTGAAAATGTGTCATAGAGGAGGACAAGTGGATGAGCTGATCTGTAGGTTAAGTAACCTTCTCCTAGTCCGTAGGCTGAAATGGGGCAATGAGCTTGACACCATGATGAATGACGCTAGTTAGACGAACCAACGCATCAATTTTCTTATTCATCAAACCCATTCTAATTGAATATAATCAAGCTGATTTTTGACATCAGCTTGGTCCTCTTCCAAGCCAACAAGAGTCGCAACAAGATTAGGGGAAGACAGATGATCAGGAAGGAAAACCTTAAGGGCAGAGGCTTCTTCAAGAGTCAAATCATTGACATGCTGTCACCCTCTTGATTTTGTTTTGTGGAACCGAAGGGTTTTAAGGGAGTTTGCAGAAATGACAGGTATGGGCTGAGTAATGCATTCCTCGGAATCTAAGGGCACCTTAAAATGATTAAAGATGCGAGTGAGGATGTTGCTATATGAAAAAGATGGATACGACTCATACGAGCCCGTCGGTACATGTGATTGAGAATGATCGAGGCATAATCGACCGAATAACCATGCATGAGTTGGTATACAACTTCGAGGACAAGTTCGTTACAAGTTTCTTTGGAGTGATATTTAAGGTGAAATATACGAACAAACACATAATGTTGCAAACGCTGTTCCGGGAGCAAAACATGATACGGGGGTGCCTTGTGCTACTATCTGTAGTTGACCACCTTTGAGGGCAAGCAAGCTGGCTGAATAGAGGTCCTTGGCTTGCTTGCGAGTCAGATTAGGAGGGGTTGTGTTAACAAATTTTAGTGCAAAGTTGGTTTCAAGAATACAGCAGCTTAGGGTGAGCTTGACAGATCTCATATTGCTCACAAAATAGACCCCATTTGCACCAGATTGTGTCTCCAAATTTGCATAAAATAACCGAACGAGTCTTCGGTACACAACATCGTCCAAATCAAGCAATCCCAAGCATTTATCCTTAATTACTTTCTTAAAGAACCCAAGTTCTTAGGAAATAAAGAATGGGACATCTAATTTTTGACACACTGATATGGGTTTATCGTAAAAAATTTGAAAGCATTGTTGAGTAGCAAGAGTAGGCAGCCAATCACCTGAAATGGAGTCAAGCAGTCACGTGTTGGGTAGAGGAGGCGGTGGTGATGAGGCCTGACCGTGCTCTTGGTGGGATAGAGCTGGGGATGACTGGGTAGAGGCCGTCTGATCGGAGCTGTGGCTGGAGGGGGAGGTGGTGTCAGAGATGCTTAGTGTAATCTTGAATCAAGGTGTGCAAGCGCGCTTTATAAGACAAGAGGTGAGCCCTAGAGTTTGAGCTTTGGAGGCTCGATTGATGCGATTGGAAGCTTTCCCACCTCGACTAGTAGCCATAGGTGGTGATTTTGAAGGAGAGGGAGTACAATTTTGGGTTTAAGAGTGGTAGGTTATGGGTTGGGGTTTCAAGAACCCTAATCCGCATTGATGGTGGGGTAGTGAGCTGAAATTGGAGAGATGTGGAGGGAAAACGCGAGATGAGAGAGTGAAAAGGAGAGATATAGGAGAGAGATGAGCTCGCAGGCTCACTTGGCAATGGCGATTGGGTGTATGAGGAAGGAGGAGAAGAGGAGGTTTAAGAAAGAGGGGCTCAGGCTGAATGAGGAGAGAAAGAGGGAAAAACTAAGGGATAAGTGGGATTTGAGAAATAAAAAGAAAGGTCATAGAATTTCTAATTGCACAATATTCCAAATATACTTTCCAATTTTAAATGTAACAAATTAGTAATTTCGGAAGACTTTTATAAGAGATGAAAGAACAAATATGGTTTCTAAGATCCAAAAATTTGGAAAATTTGGTATTACAATGTAAATGCAAAAAATAAAATTATATAAGAGATTTTGAAAAAAAATTTCCTCGTGCCCAAAGAGAAAGGAGTTAAATCAGATTTGAAATACCTTCCTTTGGATTGGACCAGTTTACTTATTTTTATACATGACTAATAGTTAAGGCTTGAAATTGGAAGTTCAAACCCTTGATTTAGTCACAGCAAAAATCTCTAGTTTCTGCCTACAGTTCAAGGCCTTGAATTGTGTTTTAAGACCTTGAATTTCTCAACAGTGAACAAATGACTCATTATTTTAGCTTGCAAGAGCTCACGAACATAATTAGCACTTAGAGAGGGCCCCTCTTCATTTACGCATCAATATTAATTATCCCAAGTTCTTTACGGATATAATTGAATTGTTCTTCACTTAGGGGTTTAGTAAAAATATCGGTGAGTAGACATTTTGTGGGAACAAATTCTAAGGACACATCACCTCTTTAAACATAATTTCGAATGAAGTGATGACGTACCTCAATATTCTTTGTTCAGGAGTGTTGGCCCGAATTTTTCGTGATATTAATGGCACTCATGTTGTCACAACGGATAGGAACATTTTGAGATTAACTCCTAAGTTGAGTAATTGTTGCATAATCCACAAGAGTTGTGCACAACATGCCCTTGCAACAATGTACTCAGCTTTCGCCATTGATAATGCCACTGAATTTTGCTTCTTGGTGTGCCATAAAACAAGTGATTGACCAAGGAATTGACAAGTGCCCGATGTCCACTTTCTGCCTCTCTTATAACCTATATAATCGGCATCAGAATATCCAACAAGAAAGAAATCTCACCCTTTACGATACCAAAGTCTGAAATTTTTTATACCTGCCAAGTATCTAAAGATACATTTTATGACGGTAAGATGGGATTCTTTGGGAGATGATTGAAAGCAGGCACACAAGCACACACTAAACATAATATCCAGGTGACTAGCAGTTAAATACAATAAGGAGCCAATTACACCTCAATATGTTTTTTTGTTTACTGGTTACCATCATGATCTTGATCAAGCTTTGTAATTGATGCCATGGGAGTGCTAGCATGTTTAGTATTGCCATTTTGTAATTCTTTAACAATTCACTTACATACTTACCTTGACTTACAAAAATACCTTCTTTACGTTATTTAACTTATAGACCAAGAAAGAACATGAGTCCTCCTACCATGCTCATCTCGAATTCCCTACTCATGAGATTGGAAAATCTCTTGCATAGGTAGTCGTTAGTAGCTCCAAATAGTATATCAGCAATGTAAACTTGTATGATAATGAAATCCTCCCCCTTGTATTTGTAAGCAAGTTGTCTAGTGGATGATATGATTTGTATTTGTACCCTTATCTTGCTTCATACATAGTTTCCTCATTTAGAGCACTGGGTGATGGTTTTTCTTCATTCATGGCATGTGATTCTTTGCTTCTAGGAGGCATATTGTTTTCAGGATGTGAATCTTGAGGTAGTTCTTTATGCTCCATATTTGTTTTGGCTTTTGCCTCTTCTTCCTCCTCATCATCACCATATCTGCTCAGTTTCAACTCTTGGAATGAAGAAGAGCTTAGCCTACCATCGTTAGATTGATCAAAAATAATGTGAATGCTCGCTTCAATTATTCTAGTACCCTTATTATAAACATAATAAGTTTTACTATGCATGGAATAACCAACAAGAATACCTTCATCGCTTCTAGCATCAAACCTACCTAACCTCTCTTTTCCATTGTTATGAATAAAACATTTACAACCAAATGTACAAAAATAAGAAATATTTGGTTTCCAAACTTTGAGACATTCGTAGGGAGTCTTCTTTAAAATAGGGCGAATTACACAACAATTTAAAATATAGATTGCAGTATTAACCACTTCTGCTCAGAAAGATGTCGGCAAGCTGCTTTCACAAAGCTTAGTCCTAGCCATGTCCTCTAAGATATGATTTTTTCTTTCAACCAAACCATTTTTTTGAGGAGTTCTAGTTGTTAAAAAATTGTGCGAAATACCAAAGTCATTATAAAATTTATTTAATAAATTCTTGTTGATCAAACTCCCTACCGTAATCACTTCGAATAGAAACAATAGGTAAATTTTTATAAATTTATAATTGTTTGCAAAGTTTTGAGAACTTATGAAATGATGCAATTTCCCTTTTAAAAAAGAAACCCAAGCAAAACGTGAGTAATCATCCACAATAACAAGTATATATGAGCTACCTTTGAGCCTACGAATAGGTATTTAACCACACAAATCTTTTTGAAGCAATTCTAATGGATGAGATGTACTAAGGGTTTTTTTTTTTTTTTGGCTTAAAGGAGCTACAAACTTGCTTTCCTTTTATACATGCATCACAAATACGATCTTTCTCAAACTTATATGAGGGCAAGCCACTTACTAAGTCAAGCTTGGATAACTTTTCTATGGTATGTATTCTAGCATGACCTTGTCCACGATGCCATAACCAAGTATCATCAGGAGAGGCTTTAAAGCATGATAGTTATTTGATAAGATGCTATTCAGTTAATGGCATAGACGTTATCTATTCTAGGACCATATAAATAGTATTCTTATCATGCACATTTTGTACAATGCAATGGGAAAAATTGAAGATAACATTATTACCTTTGTCACATAGTTGGGATATGCGCACGAGATTAAATTTTAACCCTTCAACAAGATATATGTTTTCTAAGGATTTAGAGGGATCCGTACCGATTGTACCTATTCCTATGATCTTACTCACTCTATTATCACCGAAGGTAACATTTCCGTATTTCTTTTTCTTGATTTCAGTAAAGAGGCATTCATTTCCACTCATGTGCCTTGAGCATCCACTATCAAGATACCAAAGTTCATCATTGGATTTCAATCATACCTACAAAATAATAGATTCAACCTTTCTAGCCTTGACATCAAATTTGGGTCCAATGCTGGTTGTGATGATATTTTGTAGTCTTGTCCCTTTTGTCAACTAAACTTGGATAATTTTGGTATTTGGCTTTCTAAAAGGACATGAATAAGAGATATGACCCTTTCTTAGATAATAATTGCATATGGTGTGAGATATTTCTTTGGATGCCGCTTGAGTAAAGAAATTTTAGCATGTTTTGTTTTTGTTAAAAGGTTTATACCAAATACATTCTTTGTTGAAGGACATCCTTTGAGATCCTAATAATTTGTCCAAGTTATCTTGTCTTTTAGAAAATTTCAACGCCACCTTTTCAAGACCTCCATACTCGGATTGAAGCTTTTTCTCCTCTTTTTCAAGAGTTTCAATCCTTAAAGAAATTCATTATTTGATTTTTGTAAAACTTCTTTTTCAAAGGACAAATCACGAATTGTTTTCTTCAAGAACTTCATCTTGGACAAGTACTCTTACTGATATCGGGTGCATTTAATTAAGGCTTGGGCTAATTAATCTTTAGAATATTCAAGAAAGTTGGGGCAATCTACCTCATCCGAGCTCTCATACTCGGTTCATCTTCTTGGACTTGATCTTCATTTACCATAAAACAAAGGTTTGTCGCTTGTTCTTCTTCATCATCACTATCGCCTGAGTCACTATCACTCCATGTGGCTATCATTGCTTTCTTGAACTCTTTCTTGTCCTTTTGCTTGCATTTTTCAACTTTCTTCTATAAAATGGGGCAATCTTTCACCACATGCTCTGGCAAACCACAACTAAAATAAGGACCAAGATTGTATTTATTGTTATTATTCAAGGGTTTGTTACCTTTTAAAGATTTTTCATTTTTGTTTAAAGAAGACCCCTCTTGTAGAACTTCTTGGGATCGAATCTCTTTGACTTGAAAATCTTCTTTAGTCCCCTTGCGATCATTGCCATAGAATCTTTAGCTCCTTCACTAGATTCATCTTTTGAGGAATAGTATTCTTCATTAGTAGTTTCAAAAGCTACTCCCCTCTTTGTTTGAGTTTCTTCTTGAAGTTGAATTTCATATGTGAGAAGTTTCTCGAGTAGATCATCCAAGGCTAGCGTCATGCGGTCTTGAGCTTCTTCAATTGCGGTGACCTTGGGTCCCCATTTGTTTTGGGAAGGCATCGAAGGATTTTCCTAACCATTTTCTCATTTGTATAGGTCTTGCCAAGTAATCAGAGGTTGTTGGTTATGTCGATGAATCGTGTAAACATCTCCTTGGTTCTCTCGTCGGGTTGCATTTTGAACAATTCATATTGATGGATGAACATATTGATCTTTGTTTCTCTTACTTGACTCGTGCCCTCATATGTTATGACCAGCGTGTCCGTATCTGTTTAGCTCTTTCACATGCATAAATACGGTTGTATTCGTTAGCATCTAAGCCTCAACATAGGATATGCATAGCCTTATAATTTTTTGAAAATCCTGCAAAATCTTCTTGGGTGCATTGATCTTCAGTTTTCTCGACAAGTTTTCCCTCGATGGTAGTCTTTGGAATGTATGGACATTTCGTTACAATGTTCCAGAACTCATAATCTTCAGTCTTGATAAACATCTGCATAAAATTTTTCTAATAAAAAAAGTTAGTGCCCCTAAACAAAAGAGGTCTAGTAATAGAGCGACCTTGATCACAATAGGCTTCTCTAGTGGTGGCCATGATCGTTGCCAACTTGATAGTACAGTCAAAATGTAGTGGTTCTACCTCTGACACCAATTAAAAACTTAAAGGTTATTGAATTACCCTAGAGGGGGGCTAAATAGGATGCTGATCAACATCACAAACTAATCGAAATAAAAAGCAAAAAGATAAAAATGGACAAAATACAAGTATTTGTTAATGTGGTTGGGCCTCAAAAGGCTTCATCTCTACCTAGAGTTCCGTAACTCTAGGATTAACCCAATTTTATTAGGAGGAATATTTACAATTCTAGAGTACACCTATTCTAAGATCCAAGTCACAAGTTGACATCCTCAATAAGGCTTGGTAGAGTTGACCACTTCAACTGTATGATCCCACCTAATTACAACTTTGAATAATACAACTTAATTGAATGAACAGAAAACCAAAGCTCATGGTATACAACTAAATAGCGTTGCTTGTGCTCTATCTTTTGTGTTCTGCAGCTACAAATGCTTGTCAATTTATGGGCAATGATGTCGGAAAGGTTAGGGGATCTTTAGGCAAGTGACCATTGCATTTGGAAAAAGAAAGATGATCTTCAATCTGATTTCAAGGCCTTAAGATACAGTTATCAAGCCGTTGAGTTTCTGTAGTTTGCTTCAATGACTGTAACCTTGACTTCCAACGACTCCTAGTGTGATTATGGGCTGAAGATCTTGATCATGTTATCTAATGGCCGGTTTGAGCAAGCGCAAATCTTCAAAATATGATCTTGAGAGATATTGATAAGTTTAGACAAATCTTGGCTATTTTAAAAGAGGATCATAATCTCATATTAGTAGCTCCTCCAAAATAGTTCAAAATAGTGTGCATTAATAAGGCATGATTTAAGGGTGACCAACTTATAATTTTAACATGATTTAATCAAATTAAAATTTGTCTTTCACTTAAAATTCAAGCAAGGGTTTTAAGGGACTCAACAATGAAGAAGGATGTATCATTAACATAGATTTTGTTTATAATTGCAAAAGGAGATAAACATCCTAAAGTACTATGGTGTGAAAAAATTATATTTTTTAAATTTCATCTGCTAACTTTAGATTTTTAATTAAAGGGTTATAATTAAATTTTTAATTACATAATTGTCTTAGCCAATTAGATTATCTAAGCATTCTAACCGAAGTTATACTTAAAATTTTCTTTCTATCGATTCAAGCAAATATATTTTTATTGCCAAGATTAGACATTCGCGGCACACACCTTATGTATGCATCAAAGGGAAGGGATGTGGATAGCTGGAGGGATTCATATATGCATGTTGTATCAAACTAACTTTAAATTATGTTTTTTTTAATATTGTCACTTGGGTTCATTATGTACGTAGTGTTAGACCGTCTTCAATAACAACGTTTTAAGTAGCGTTTAGTGTTTTGACCAAGTCATTATACTAGTAAGTCGATTTTTAGTATTCAATAACCTAGTATTTTGATTATCATTCACGTAGCATTGAGTGTTTTAAGTAGTGTTTCTAAAACTAACAATATTAGCTTTTGACATTCAAAAGTAGCATTTCATATTTTATAGCGAAAAAATATCATTTGGAAATTTTATGTTTGAAAATTATCTATATCCTTTTATGTCAATTTATATTAATTAGCTAATAGCTAAATTTACCGAACACATTTGTTTGAACCACTCATCTAAATAGCTGTCTGCTGTCTGAATTGCTATCTGCTACATAAATAACTAATTGTGTCGAACAAGCCTTAATTTTATTAAATGAAGTAGTTTGTCAATCCATTTATGATCGATATTCGAGAAGTAATTAAATAATGAAGCTACCAAAGTAGGCGACACCTAGCATATATTTATATTGAAAAGAATTACAATTCAAGTAATGTCACAATAGAGCTTACACATCAAAAGATAAGGAAAAATATTTATATATTTATCTATAATATCATCCTACTTTACACCCTCTAAGACACATTGACCTTAAGAAAGTGAAAGCATTGATTGGAGAGCCCCTCGTTAAAAATATCTGCTAATCGATATATGTGGGGGACATACTAGATAACTAGGTCACCTAGTGAGATGCATTTATAAGCTAAGTGGTAGTCAACCAACGACTTTTTGCTGCAATCATGTAAGACGTAATTTATTGTAATACATGTAGTTTTGGTTTTGTCACAAAGTACTTTGACAGATAGTAAGAAGAAAGCCCAATTCAGTTAATAGATAACATAACCATAAAATTGTAATGCAACACCTTGGTACTTTGCTTCAATGGAGAAGCTTATGTAGTTGGTTGCTTCTTACAGAGAAAAGAAATCCTTGGCATGCTTGAGACCCAGCATATAATCCAATGTTCCCAATAACTGTTTGTATATAAGCTAGGTAACCAAAAAATGGTGAGTGCAAGGAGCATGCACAAATTGAGAAATCATATGTATAGCATATTTTATATCTAACTTGGTCAATATGAAGTACTATGATGCGCCAATCATGCTTATGAATTCTACGGTATCTGCCAATAAGTCACCATCTAACAAGGATGACGAGGTTACAGAAGCACCAAGAGCATAATCAGGCTTTTAGTTTGTTAAGGCTAAAAGGGTTTGAAAAGCGAAACATAATTTTTTTGTTTTTTGCTTGTGAATGAAAAATATGAGTTGCAGTATATACGACATGTAGTCCAAGAAACTAATGTGAGTTATTAAGGTTCTTCATCCGAAATTGAGTGTAGAGTAAATTAATGACATAAAATAGTAAAGCACTACACTGACTGGTGAAAAATAATGTCATTGCTTTACTTATAAAAGTAGAATCAAGATACTCCCTTGGCAATGAAGAAACATGCTATGATCAGTAGTACTACAATGGAAACCAAGCTAGCGAATATGATTTGGAATAGATGACAAAACGTAAGAGGTTTGGTCATATGCGTACAATTTCGTTGCAGATCAAATGGAGGAAGGCATTCTTTTACTTTATCCAATGGGCCGCCCTTGAGCAAGACTCAAAGAAAGAATAACTCATACAATTTTGGGCATGAACAATGGCTAAAACTTTCATCAAGATCCTGTCCTGTATATTGATGAAAGCCACGTAGTAAAAGATTAGGTTTGCACCTCTTAAGAGATCCACCAAAACAAACCCAGATGTGGCTAGTTAAACTAATGTTGTAATTAGGTGGCAGTATCCCAGATGTTAATCTCAATTACTGCATTACATTCCTCGGTTATGGCTTATCGCCATTGAGCATGCTTAACAACTCAAGCCGCAAGATGTCAGTTCTATTTTAATAGTGATGCATGTTAGATTGTCAGAGGTCCACTGGTTGATGAATGCTACTGTATTAGTTCGGAAGCAGATGAGGAGGCAACTAAGGTGAGTCTGAACTATGTGATGGGGCTTCATATGGGGGGTTGGGCTATAATCTGTCAACCAAAAGAAACTCCTCTTGAGATTGAGGCTCTTCTAACTAGGTGGGGGTGAATAAAGGTGCCTTAAAGGAGTGCTAAAGGAGAAACATTTTGTGAGAATGGCGTCATTAGGTTAAAAATGGTGAAGACATTTTCTTGATAAATTACATAAAAAATAGAAAATGCATTGCTTAGACCGAGGTTGAAGTTTATGTTGGGAACCATGCGTAAGTTTGAGAAAGCATTCACACACAACCTTTTAAAAATGACTAATCACGGGACTTTTGAGATAATTTCTCAAAAGGACAAATTCCATCAAAAACAAGAGCGGGCAAGCAATCTATTATGAAATAACCATGATATATTCAACATCAACCAAACATTGAGCTAGGATTGGTGCATAAATTAGAAGTGTTCTGAGCATCTCACAATTACGTCTCGATGTTCGTGATCAACTGCTTCATTTTGATAAAATTATTCCCTAGTACAATAAACACTGTTTTAGCGGGCTATTCTCATATTCAAGGCCTCCATCGCTTCAAAGTTTCGATTTTGGCATAGAAAGGTTTTCCAACCATTTTTTTCAAAATTGCCAAAAATTGAACAAAATCCCAATTTTCACTTCTTGTGACATATCCAAGTGAAATGATGATCCACAAAACATAAATAATATTGAAAATCAAGATTAGACACCCCTTGAAATTATCATAAATTAGAATGTATCAAATACAATGGAGAATTATAATCATGTTCAACCAAATCAAGAAACAAATTATCCGATTTTCCTAAATGACATGGATGCGCCACATTGATTCTTAGAACGACAGGCCTGGGCAATTGCCTTATTTGAAGCTAATTTCCTAAAAAATTTATGGCTATAGTATCCTAAATGTTTATGTGATATGTTTCCACTTTCTTCTAAGGTTATGAAGATAGTGATTGAGGTGGACTCGACAGCAAATTGAAAAGAATTGACTCCAATTCTATTGTTACCCAAGATAAGTTTCTGCCTTGCAATCTTAATTATCATTACCATGCACAAGAAGATAAAGAAAATTCAACATGACAATTGTTATCATGGCATGCCTTATCGATAGACAATAAGTTATATTTTAATGCAGGCACATGTAATAAAGCATCCTCAAGGAATATGCCGAAAACTATGTCCAATGCATATGCCTAGGATTTTTGTGCCATCATCAACAACCAAATTAATTTTCATGGCAGAAGGGCATTTGGAGAGTAAAGTATCTTATGGTGAAGTCATGCAAGAAGAAGGCGTAGGGTTAGGATTTCAAATGACCTCATTGGCGTCCCTAGTGCAGAGTAGTTGATGTCTAGATGGGGAAGTATAGAGGGAAAATTCTAGCTGTGTGACCTATATGTAAAACATAATTGATAAAAATTTAGGGGTGATTCCAATCCAAGATTAGGAATATGATTGATTTAAGGGAAAGAAACTCAACTAACACTCAAGGATTGCAAAATAGAAATGCATACAATTCAAGCGTGAGAGAATTAGCTTGTGTACGAGTTGAAAAGAACGAATGAAGATAGAGCTAATCTTGTTCTTGGATACAGTAATTACCACCAAGAGTAAGATTAGGGCCTTGAACCTCAATTAGGATATAGAATCACCACCTACTTAAGTGTTAAAACTCACTTGATTATCACCTAATTTGGCCTTAATTAGGAGAAGCAAGTAAGAGTTTAAAGGAAACAAGAGCAATGCTCTCAATTCTCATTCAATGTAAAAGATAAGCTGCATATAAAATGAGCCATCCAAAGGCCTTACACACATGGCATGAGCGGCTAGTATGCTTAGGAGGTTTCCTTCCAAGGGGAGAAAAGCTCTTAAGCATGCTTAGCATATGCTTAGAACTAAGCTAATTACAAAAGCTTGATTAACTTAAGATAATTACAACATGTGATTTTAGTAAAGCAAAACATATGACTAAACTCAGCATAAGTATACTTAATTAACTTAAATACATCAAATTTCTAGAGTAAAGGAACAAAAGTAGCCGTAAAGTCATTTCCTTTTTCGGCTGACCAATCAACTTGCAAGGTGCTAAATCTTCCTTTGCTTTCTTATTGGCTAAGCTTGTTCCAAAGCAAAATTGCAGCTTATGATGGTGTTCCTGGTAGCCTTGAACATGATTAGTTAGTAAACAAGCAACCAAGCAGTTGAGCAAACCCTTAGATGAAGGAAATTACACCTAGCACTAAACTAGGTTCTAGAGCCCGTTTTCTAGCCGGTTTTGTGCCCTCTTTTAAACCTACCAAAAGTAGGCATGATTTTGTTTGCTGGCCATGGGGGTGAACTTTAGCATGTGTACAAACCCCCAAGCAAAGAAATCAAGGTTATGACTTGTTTCGGTAGTAGAATTCCACCTAAACATTTACCCAGGTAGCTTTGGACTGAAACAGATAGGGTTGACAAAATAGCTTGATCTCTTCTCTTCTACTAAGCATGATTGGTTTTGCTTGCTTGGACCTAAAAGGTAACATCTAGGGGAACCTAAAAATGCAAAAATCTAGGACTTAAGCCGCAATATAGCTTAAGAAATCACATACACAAAACTAGGTGCATTCTAGTCAAGGAACCCGGGACCTTCTTCTTGACCCCTTAGCGCAATGTGAGTCATGCCTTGGACTTTAGAGGTGGAATCAGATCTTGCTGGACTTGTTGGACCTTCATCTATGTCTTGGCTTAAAGGGATCCCATTATCCTCCCTTTGTTGAGAAGATCTAATCCTCAAATCAGCAAGGTAATCATCGACAAGGTAAGGCCCAAATCATCTACATTGAATGTAGCTGAAACTCCATAATCACCTCGCAAATCAACCGTATAAGCACTATCATTTATCTTTTCAAGTACCTTAAATGAACCTTCAGCTCTTGGCATTAGCTTATTCTTTCTCTTTGAAGGGAATCTCTCCTTCCTTATGTGTATCCACATGAGGTCTCCAGGTCAAAAAACCTTCTTCTTTTTGTGTTTGTTGGCGTGAGCTTGATAAGATACATTTGCCTTCTCTATTATGCGCCTCAGTAACTCATGTATCTTCTGGATTTCTTCTACCCTTGCTACTGCATCCACACTTGGCTTTTGGTCTAAAGGCCGTGGAGTGAGATCAAGAGGACAAATGGGATCAATCCCGTAGACCACCCTGAATGGTGATAGACCAGTAGCTTTACTAGGAGCTTTGTTGTGGGCAACTTCTGCATAAGGTAAAAGCAAATCCCAAGCTTTGGCATGAGGTTTAATAAGGGGCCTTAGGAGAGTCCCTAGGGTCCTATTAGTAACCTTAGTTTGCCCATCAATTTGTGGATGGCAAGTGGTACTATACTTGAGTTTAGTACCCAACGTCCTCCACAATGTAATTCAGAAATGATTGAGAAACTTAGTATCCCGATCAAAAACAATTGATCTTGGTATACCATGTAATCTAGCCACCTCTATAAAGTATAACTGAGCAATGTGTGTAGCATCATTAGTTTTGTTACATGGAATGAAATGAGACATCTTAGAAAATCTACCTATCACAACAAAGATAGAATCCTTGTTCCTTTGGGTCCTTGGCAAACCAAGAATGAAGTCCATATTTACATCAACCCAAGGATGAGTGGGAATAGGCAATGGTGTGTAAAGGCCATGGGGAAGAGAATGACTCTTAGCCACTTGGCATGTACTACACCTCTTCAGAATGTCTTGTATATCTTTGTCCACACCTGGCCAGTAGTAATGTTCCCTTAGCATGATGATTGCCTTGTTTTCTCCATAGTGACTAGCCAAGGATCCTTCATGTACTTCCCTAATCAGAAGCTCTCTTGTGCTATACTCTGGTGCATATAGTCATGTACCCTTAAATAAAAAGCCCTCTTGGACCAAGAAATCACCTTTGAGGGGGTTTTGAGTAAGCAGCAAACAACTCCCCAAAGTCTTTATCTTCAGCATATAAACGCTTTAGATGCTCAAAACCAAGTATACAAGTATCTAACTGAAACAAAAGCAAGTACCTTTTGGATAATGCATTAGCTCCTTCATTGAGCTTCCTGGATTTATGCTTGATGGTGAAGTGAAATGATTGGAGATACTCAACCCATTTGGCATGGCGTGAGTTTAACTTGTGTTGGCCTGGAATGTACTCCAATGCCTCATGGTCATAATACAATATAAACTCACTAGCAACAAAATAATGACCCCAATGCTCTAAACATCTCACAATAGCATAAAACTCCTTATCATAGGTGGAGTACTTCCTTTTTGAATCACACAATTTCTCACTAAAGAAGGCTAGAGGTTTACCTTCTTGATTTAGAACACCATCTATACCAACTCCAGATGCACCACATTCAATCTCAAAGACTTTATCAAAGCATGGCAAGGCGAGCACTGGTGCTTGAGTTGGTCTCTTCTTAACTTCTTCAAAGGCAGATTGGGCTTTAGGGGTCCAAGTGAATAATGTACCCTTAATAACCTCAGTCATGGGAGCCATGATTGTACTAAAGTTCCTTATAAACCTTCTGTAGAAAGATGCAAGTCCATGGAAGCTTCGCACATCATGCATACTTTGACGAATAGGCCACGATCAAATAACCTCAATCTTGCTCTCATCTGCCTTAATGCCATCTCCAGTAATAATGTAACCTAAGAATGTCACCTCATGAGTGAAAAGGCACATTTCTTAAGACTAACAAATAGCTTCTTTTGTTCAAGAACAAGCATGACTTGTGTAAGGTGAATAGGTAATCTTAATGCTCTTGCTCATTCTTGCTATAAATCAGAATGTCATCAAAGTATACAACCACAAATTTACTAATGTACGATTTGAATACTTGATTCATTAACCTCATAAAGGTACTAGGAGCATTTGAAAGACCAAAGGGCATAACTAACCACTCATAAAGTCCTCCTTTAGTCTTAAAGGCCGTCTTCCATTCATCTTGTTTTTTTATTCTGATTTGATAGTACCCACTTCGAAGATCAATATTTGAGAACACTTGAAAGCCATGTAATTCATCTAGTATTTCTTCAAGTCTAGGTATAGGATACCTATACTCAATTATGATCTTGTTAATGACCCTATTATCCATACACATTCGCATTCCTCCATCCTTTTTGGGAACTAATAAGGCAGGTATGGCACATGGGCTTAAGGACTCATGGATCAAGCCCTTTAACATTAGTTCCTCAACTTGCCTTTGTATCTCCATAGTTTCCTTGGGTTCATTCTATAGGCTGGCTTATTTGGTAGGACAGAACCAGGAATGAGACTAATTTGGTGTTGGATGTCTCTCTTGAGAGGCAAACCCATGGGTATCTCTTCAGGGAACAAATGACAGAAGTTATGTATGAGTGCTTTGGCTATAGGGTAAGAGGGTAAGGGGGTTTTTGGTTCATCTTGGATACTTAATATCCACTCTTTAAAGGCCTTAAACTCATGATATGAGGCCTTTAATAATGGCTCACTGAAAGTAAGAAGCAAATCAGATTGATGGGGTTTCATTTGAGGCTTATCTTTATAGAGCTAAGAGGGATAAAGGGGCTAAGGTAATCTTCTTTCCCTCCTTATTAGTAGAGTATGTATTCAAGAATCCATTATGTATTACCTTTTGGTCATACAGCCATGGTCTTCCCAGCGAGATATGAAATGCATCTATGAGAATAACATCACACCAAACTTCATCATGATAGTTCTTTCCAATGGAGAAAGAAATAAGACACCGAGAGTTCACTTGGATGCCCTTGCTTTGATTCAGCCATTGAATGTTGTATGGATGGGGATAAGTCATAGTTTGTAAGCCTAGTTTCTCAATTATGCTAAGAGAAACTACATTAGCATAGCTCCCTCCATCAATGATAACAGAACACACCTTCCCTTGAACGGTGTAATAGGAATGAAAGATGTTTTTCTCTTTGCTCATCCTTAGCTCCTTTTTGGCTACTCAAAATTCTTCTCAATACTAACATTTGTCCTTCATCAACCTCCTCCACTACCTCTTCTTGAGTTTCCTCAAGATCATCCTCAATATTCTCTTCATTTTTCTCCTCTAACTCGGCCTCTTGTACTGCCTTCCATTCGGCTAAGGTGATAACCTTACGGTTTGGACAGTCCGAGGCAATGTGCCCAAGACCTTGGCATTTAAAACACCTTCTAGTGCCCATAGGGTTAGGAGGGGATCTATTTGGTGGTGGTTGGCTCTTTTATGGGGGCTAGGTTCTTTATGGAGTAGAATGGGACAGATTTAAGGGCTTAGGAATGGGATTAGAACTCGCCTTGTCAAAGGGTTGGTTCTGGGGAAAAGGCTTTGTGTATTGAGGTTTAGGGGGCTATTTTGCCTTCTTTTATTGCTTAACTTTATGAGCAAGTACACACGCTTCATCAAAAAGCAGTGTAAGTTTGCAAATCAACTACATTAGCATACCTAAGATCAAGGCCTCCTAAATATCTAACTATAGTTTGCTCTTCTGGTTCTTGAATGTCACACTTAATGATGAGCTTTTCAAACTCACGAGTGTATTCTTGCACATTCAAGTTACCTTGTGTCAAGTTATGGAGTTGAGAATAGTAATCTTATACATAGGTTGGGGGTAGAAACCGAGCCTTAAGCTTGGCTTTCATCTTCTCTCATGTTCTGATCTTTGCTTTTCTATCTCGAATTCTCTTCGCACATGGGTTGGTCCACTAAAGGGAGAGATATTTTTTGAGTCTTAAAGCCACTAATTTCACCTTCTTGTCCTCTAGAACTTCCTTGTCCTCATAAACATGCTCAACTCTATACATCTAGTCTAAGAATTCTTCAGGATTAAGCTTACCTTCAAACTCAGGAATCTCAACTCTAAAGTCATTAGAGTTAGCTTGTAACCTTGGTTCTGGTCCTGCCATTCTTAAGGGTTCATCCTCACTAGATGAATCCGAAGAGTGACTAGCTACTTGTTCTTGTCTTTGAAGGTCAGATTGGTGAGGTTCCTCACTCATCTTTTACTTCTGTTTCAAGAATGCACCAAGATGTTTTCTTAAGTACTCATTTTGAGTCTTGAGCTCTTGGCCACGTTGAGCACCCTCATTGATTTTCCTTATCAATATCTCATTTTTGAGCTAAGAGAGATTGACAATTCTTCATAACTGCCTTAAACTTTTCATCGAAGCTTGTACTTGAACTCATCTTGTAACCGTTTATGCGTTTGGAACAGAAACGGGACTTGCGATTGGATTTTGTATGGGAACGATTCTGGAAGTGCGAGAGAGTATACCAGGCCAAGGAGAAACCTAACTCTGATACCAAATATGATGGATGTAAGGGGAAAAAACTCAGCTAACACTCAAGGATTGCAAAATAGAAATGCATACAACCCGGGGGTGAGAGAATTAGCTTATGTGCGAGTTGAAAAGAACGAATGAAGACAGAACTAATCTTGTTCTTGGATACAATAATCACCACCAAGAGTAAGATTAGGGCCCTTAACCTCAATTAGGATACAGAATCACCAGCTAATTAAGCGTTATGACTCATTAGATCACCACCTAATTTGGCCTTAAATAGGGTAAGAAAGTAAGAGTTTAAAGGAAACAAGTGCAATGCTTTCAATTCTCATTTAATGTAAAAGGTAAGCTGCATACAAAATTAGCCTTCCAAAGGCCTTATACACACAACATGAGTTGCTAGTATGCTTAGTAGGTTTCCTTCCAAGGGAGGAAAGCTCTTAAGCATGTTTAGCATACGCTTAGAACTAAGCTAATTACAAAAGCTTGACTAACTTAAGCTAATTACAATCTGTGAGCTTAGTAAAGCAAAACATATGACTAAACTCAACATAAGTATACTTAATTAACTTAAATACATTAGATTTCTAGAGTAGAGGAAGAAACGTAGCCGTAAAGTAGTTTCCCTTTTCAGCTGACCAATCAGCTTGCAAGGTGCTAAATCTTCCTTTACTTTCTCATTGGCTAAGCTTCTTCTAAAGCAAAATTGCAGCTTATGATGATGTTCCTAGTAGCCTTGAACATGATTAGTTCGTAAACAAGCGACCAAGCATTTGAGCAAACCCTTAGATGAAAGAAATTACACCAGCACTAAATTGAGTTCTAGAGCTTGTTTTCTACCCGGTTTTTGTGCCCCCTTTTAAACCTACCAAAACTAGGCATGATTTTGTTTACTGGCCATGGGGGAAAACTTTAGGATGTTTACAAATTCCCCAAATAAAGAAATCAAGGTTGTGACTTGTTTAGGTGGTAGAATTGCACCTAAACATTTATCCGGGCAGCTTTAGACTGAAACTGATAGGGTTGACAAAATGGCTTGATCTCTTCTCCTCTACTGAGCATGATTGGTTTTGCTTGCTTGGACCTGATCGAGGGTAACCCAAAAGTGCAAAAATCCAGGACTTAAGCCACAGCTTAATAAACCACATATAAAAAACTGGGTATATTCTGGTAATGGAATTCGGGATTTTCTTCTTGACTCCTTAGCACAATGTGAGTCAAGGCTTGGACTTTGGAGGTGGAATTAGACCTTACTAGACTTGTTGGACCTTTATCTATGTCTTGGCTTGAGGGGATCCCATCATAATTAATAGCAGATTTCAAAAACATGAAACAAATTAGAAAGTACCAAGACAACAAGTAGTAGACATACTGTTAGGGTTTTCTTTTACATTGTCTCAACCAGGAGCTAGGAGCCTAATTGGTAGAATTATTGGAATTGTGATTGTAGTTATGTACATTATCACACCCTTGGTTGGGTCCAGGATAACTACCACCACTTCACTCTTGGTTGATTTTGTCATGCTAGCCATCCCTTCCACAACCTACCTAATTTGTTGTTGAGAAGAATTGTTATATTAAGTTGAATCACTTTGGGGTGCCCTCTCTTTTGGAGTTGTCATCAGTGTGAGATATAGAATATATCAAGTGTCCTTTGATTCCAAAAGGCATTGCTTGTGGAGGATTAGTTTACTATGAAGATCATAAAGAATGATGCCACTCTTAAAATATGGCATCATTGTGCCCAAGGACCCATATTCAGGTGGAATGTGAAAAACTATATATTAAACAAGTAAATTATCTATAAGAGGAGAATCTAGAGACGTAGAGAATTGACAATGACCTTTATCGGTCCTAATATCAGGTAAATCGCCTTAAAGGGAGTTGAAAAAGGTAGCTAATAAAAACTTTATGCATGGAAACTTTTTGATGTATGTTAACCGTGGGAATGTCAAAGATCAGAATGTATGATGGGGAAGATTGAAAACAAGGACAAGCAAAACCGAAAAGAACAATGAGCTCAACCGGTCTTGATGGATAGTGTGCAACTCTCTTGTCTAAGATAAGCCAAAGGCGCCACTTAGAGGAGAAGATGGGCTATTCCTTCTTCACTTATGGATACAGAATATCACCACCATAAGCAAGAGAAAGGAACCTAGAAGATCACCACTTGAACTAGCCAACACAAGCTAAAGCAACTAGGAGTTTCAATGGAGAGTAAAACACTCAGATTTCATTGCATGATATTCAAAGCTGCCTTCTTACATTCCTAAAGGTCCCTTATATAGGAGGTAGCCTCAAAATTCAGATTACATGGGTTACAATGCAAGCCAAACGGATCAAGACAAAAGGGAAGCACAAAAAGCAAGAAAAGTACAAAAGGGGATGTTGACAGTTGCTGTCCAGTTTTCCAGATTGCAGGGTCAACTTTCAGCAGCTGTATCTTCGTCCTTACTTACCCAAATTGGCTCCAACATACCTTATTAGAAAGCTTAGACAGTGTTCTTTCATATGACTACTTTTGGAGCTCATTTGGTGCAGCCGTTCAGGAGACATAAACAGAACAAGTGAGATGGTGCAGGCTGACTTCCCAAAAGCAGCTTTAGAAGTTTCCTTGCTTTTAGCCTCCTTGGGACATGTTTGACTCTGGTTTCTTTTCCCACCCTTTTAGCCAATTCAAAAAAGGATCTAGGGGTTAAAATTCCAGGTTGTTAGGGTTACTTTAGGTTGGTGAAAATGGGCTCCCAAAACCGGACAAAATCTGACCTGGAAAACAGTTTTGGACAGTTTGGCTTTAACAAAGGGTTTGGATGGGCAAATGACATCCAAATGGTCTGAAACTTGATTTATTGGGCAGCTAACTCTCCAATCTTTCCAGACATACCAAAAGTTTGGCTTTAAAGCCTCAGGTCATCAGGTCACCAAGGTCAGAAAGTCGGGCCATGTGCGGGATGAGCCCGGCAGGATGCAAGTGATCGTGTCTTGAGTGATTTCTAATCCTTGGAAAGCCTTTGTGACCTCTTGAGCTATAAGAGCCCCTTGGGGCTGATC
Source organism: Carnegiea gigantea (assembly GCA_029747015.1). Taxonomy (NCBI): domain Eukaryota; kingdom Viridiplantae; phylum Streptophyta; class Magnoliopsida; order Caryophyllales; family Cactaceae; genus Carnegiea; species Carnegiea gigantea. Next base: position 110,805 of record JAKOGI010002364.1, read on the forward strand.
CCCATCAACAAGGGGGTGCTTTGGATGGGATTTGAACCCATGATCTGATAAATATTTATGTCCCCTTTCATGCTGTAAAGTTTGACAAAATTTGGAGTTGAGGAAGTCCACCAATTAGGGCCTTATTTTGGACTGTGCTGGATTGCACCCTGCAGTGCGCTGTCTCAGGTTTTGGCTTGGTTGACTGACCAAATGGACTCCAAATGCTTTGCAAAAGGTCTTGTTGGAAAGCTAAGATCTTAAGCTTTAACGGGGTGGTGCGTGCAGGAAATTTCCCCTTCTACATTTTGCTCCAACAGAGAAACAAAACCGGGTTGTTGCGCTGGAATCTGGGCAGATTGTATAGCTGAACTTTGAGAGCTGAGTTGGGTGGGCAAATGAAGTCCAAATGACTTGAAATTTGCTTTATTGGAAAGCTAACTTTCCGAACTTAAATCCTAAAGCAATAAAATGGGTTTAAACGACCTTGAAGCTAGGTGATTTTGTCACCAAGTTGCTGCACTTGCTGTCCGGAACTGCATCTTTCAAAAATGGTATTTTGAAGTTCAAGAAAAACTCCATAAAGTGTCTTTTGTCATGAAATTCGAAAAGTGAACCTGAAGAAGGGCTTTGCCATGTGTAAATTTGTTTGCAGGTTTCCTCCCATGAAGTCGAGTAGGAAGAATGGGAATGACCTCCTTGAAAATATACATCAAACCCTCTCTCTTCGAAAAGAATGTCCTCAATTCTTGTTGTGAATGAGGGCATTCTTCTTGACTCAAGAGTTCCTCAATTTCATCCACAACCTCACATGGCTCCCAATCGGACACTTGGGGTTCTTCAACTTCAAGCTTATCAAACTTTGGAGGTGAGTTAACTAGGCTTGTAACTTCCTCCCCAAGGATCTTTTCATCCTTGTTGGTGTTAGGAGTCTCCAAACAAAGGAAGGGAGTAGAATTATGGATACAAGCACTCATGGGATGTCCCTTGTTGAGAGGAATGTCCTTAGAAAAGAAATTAAGGCCATTTTCCGCAAAGGGCGGAGAAAGATGCGTGTGCAAATAAGAGGTTGGAGCAAAAGCACACTCTAGTTTACCCCTCAACTTATCCCATGTTTTGATCTTACTCTTCCCTCTCTTCTTCCTCTTATACTTGCACTTTTCCCACCATTCAAGTGCATAGCCTCGGAGCTTCTTACTAACCACCTTAAACTTCTCGTGCTCTTCAAGGTTGTGGCGAGTGAAGACTTGCTCCACCTTGGAAATCTAGTGAGGGAATTCTTCCTTTTGGCCATGGAACTTTGGAGTTTCAAGGCTGGCCAACTCTTTTGCAATCAAGGCAGTCTTTTTCCTCAAGTTTTCAAACGAGCTCATGATGGATGATTGCTTAAGGGTTTGTTTAGGTTAAGGGAAGAAGCATGATTGTAGTAGAGTAGGCAGTGTGGTGTTTCGGGGTTGGAAGCAAGGAGCACGGTCGTGCTTTAAGGCACGGTGTAACCGTGCTGAGCTGCGGGAATGGGAGTGCTGCAGGTTAGGGGTGGCACGGTCGTGTGGGTGTGGCACGGTGTGCCCGTGCTGAATCTCTGGTTAGGCACGGCTGCAAATTTCGTGGTGGAGTGTTTGGGTTGTTTTTGTGAGTTTGGTGTTTGGACGTGTTTGGGCAAAGGGTGCTTGGCCAAGAAAGGTAGCCTAAGCTCTGATACCAATTTGATGGAGGTTTGCAAGGGGAAGAACCAACTCACAACTTGCCTCAAAGTGGTACAAAGCGATGAAGGGTAGAATAGAAAAGGGAGATGTGAATTCAAGAGTTTGGATAGTCAAGTGACCTTGCAAGGGATAATCCGAGGAGCCACCCTTGGGGAACACTTAGGCAATCTCTTTGTATCAACTAGTTACAGAATTTAATCACCTTCTAGTTGAGACAAAGAGACCTAGAGACCCACTTGAGTTGCCAAGCTCAAGATATAACACTAGGAGTTTTTGTAGAGAGTTTGAGAACTCACAAATTCATTCATTCAAAGTTGTGTTACCAAATGAGGGCCAAGCTGGTTTTTATGCTTGATGGCCGAGTTTCCCACCCTTCCCAAGCAGCAAAATCAAAACTAAGTACATTTGGGGAAGAGAAACACATCCTATCATCCATTACAAGTTAAACACCTCACTACCTAGCTTAAGCTACCTCATTAGGGGTTGTAATGCCTCCCAAATGAGGTTTCAAGCTTACAATGATCCTAGGATGCAGCGACATGACTCATTCAGCAAGTGGGGAGGCAAGGGGACAAGCAAAACCCAAGAAAATCAGACCCTTGTACCGGTTTGGGAAAAACCGGGTAAAGGGGTGTTTCTCTTGTCCTTTTGGCTGGTTAATACCAACACAAGGGGGTGTTTTGGACGGGATTTGAACCCATGATCTGATAAATATTTATGTCCCCTTTCATGCTGTAAAAATTGACAAAAGTTGGAGTTGAGGAAGGCAACCAATTAGGGCCTTATTTCGGACTGTGCTGGATTGCGCCCTGCAGTGTGCTGTCTCAGGTTTTGGCTTGGTTGACTGACCAAATGGACTCCAAATGCCTTGCAAAAGGTCTTGTTGGAAAGCTAAGATCTTAAGCTTTAAGGGGGTGGTGCGTGCAGGAAATTTCCCCCTCTATATTTTGCTCCAACAGAGAAACAAGACCGGGTTGTTGCGCTGGAATCTGGGCAGATTGTATAGCTGAACTTTGAGAGCTGAGTTGGGTGGGCAAATGAAGTCCAAATGACTTGAAATTTGCTTTATTGGAAAGATAACTTTCCGAACTTAAATCCTAAAGCAATAAAATGGGTTTAAACCACCTTGAAGCTAGGTGATTAGGGTCACCAAGTTGCTGCACTTGCTGTCCGGAACTGCACCTTTCAAAAATGGTATTTTGAAGTTCAAGTAAAACTCCAGAAAGTGTCTTTTGTCATGAAATTCGAAAAGTGGACCTGAAGAAGGGCTTTGCCATGTGTAAATTTGTTTGGAGGTTTCCTCCCATGAAGTCGAGTAGGAAGAATGGGAATGACCTCCTTGAAAATATACATCAAACCCTCTCTCTTCGAAAAGAATGTCCTCAATTCTTGTTGTGAATGAGGGGCATTCTTCTTGACTCAAGAGTTTCCTCAATTGGATCATTCCCACCTCCATGGCTTCCCAATCGTACACTTGGGTTCTGTCAAAAACTTCAAGCTTATAACTTTGGAGGTGGAGTTACTAGCTTGTAACTTTCCTCCCCAAGATCGTTTTCATCCTTGTTGGGGTTAGGTGTCTCCAAACAAAGGAAGGGAGTAGACTTATGGATACAAGCACTCATGGGACGCCCCTTGTTGAAAGGAATGTCTTTAGAAAAGAAATTAAGGCCATTTCCTGCAAAGGGAAGAAAAAGATGCTTGTGCAAGTAAGAGGTTTGAGCAAAAGCACACTCTAGTTTACCCCTCAACTTATCTCATGTTTTGATCTTACTTTTCCCTCTCTTCTTCCTCTTATACTTGTACTTTTCCCACCATTCAAGTGCATAGCCTCGGAGCTTCTTACTAACCACCTTAAACTTCTCGTGCTCTTCAAGGTTGTGGCGAGTGAAGACTTGCTCCACCTTGGAAATCCAGTGAGGGAATTCTTCCTTTTGGCCATGGAACTTTGGAGTTTCAAGGCTGGCCAACTCTTTTGCAATCAAAGCAGTCTCTTTCCTCAAGTTTTCAAACGAGCTCATGATGGATGAATGCTTAAGGGTTTGTTTAGGTTAAGGGAAGAAGCATGATTGTAGTAGAGTAGGAAGTGTGGTGTTTCGGGGTTGGAAGCAAGAAGCACGATCGTGCTTGAAGGCACGGCCTGACTGTGCTGAGTTGCTGGAAATGCAGGGTTCTACAACCAATAGAGGCTACGTCGTGCTGGGGTGGCACGGGGTGACCGTGCTGGATTACTGGAAAATGGGTGTTGGTTCCTGGATGTGGCACGGTCATGCGTATGGAGCACGGTGTGACCGTGCTGCTTTTCTGGCCAGGCACGGCTGGAAATTTTGTAGGTGAGTGTTTGGGGCGGTTTTTGTGAGTTTGGTGTTTGGACGTGTTAGGGCAAGGGAAGCTTGGCCAAGAAGGTAACCTAAGCTCTGATACCAAGTTGATGTATTCAAGCTTCACTAAGGCAAGTATTTGCTAAACTGAATCAAGAATGCATTTGGATAGGGAGCATGAAAAGAAGATCAATAACCAAGATAGATCAAGTGGACTAGCAAGGGTGATGATAATCCACCTTGGTTTGCGCACTTGGGCAAATCTTCTTCCATCAACTAAGTTACAGAAGTTAATCACCTTCTTAGTTGAATTAAGAAGACCTAGAGACCCACTTGAGTTGCCAAGCTCAAGATATAACACTAGGAGTTTTTTGTGGAGAGAGTTTAGAGAACTCACAAGCTCATTCATTCAAAGTTGGTTACAAGTGAGAGCCCCATCTGGTTTTTTATGCTAGAGTGGCCGAGTTCCCTCCCCTTCCAAGCAGCAAAATCAATAGCTAGGTTCATTTGGGGAAGAGTTACACATCTAATTAGCCAATACTAGCTAAACACCTCACTACCTAGCTTAATCTACCTCATTAGGGGTTATAATGCCTCCCAAATGAGGTGTCAAGCTTACATGGATCCTTGAATGCAGCAAAATGACTCATTCAGCAAGTGAGGAGGCAAGGGGACAAGTAAAACCCAAGAAAATCAGACCCTTGTGCCGGTTTGGGAAGAACCGGGTAAAGGGGTGTTTCTCTTGTCCTTTCGGCTGGTTAATACCAACACAAGGGGGTGCTTTGGATGGGATTTGAACCCATGACCTGATAAATATTTGTGTCCCCTTTCATGCTGCAAAATTTCAGAAACAATGGAGTTGATTTGGTGGTCCAAACATTCCCTTAATTCGGACTGTGCTGATTGGCGCCCTGCAGTGCACTATCTTCGGTTTTGGGCTTGGTTAGCTGACCAAATGGACTCCAAATGCCTTGCAAAAGGTCTTGTTGGAAAGCTAAGATCCTAAGCTTTAAGGGGGTGGTGCATGCAGGAAATTTCCCCCTCTATATTTTGCTCCAACAACGACACAAAACCGGGCCAGAAACTGGACGAACTGGACAGTGCATCTTCTGCTGTGTACATGAGTTTTCTGACCAAGGCATGAACTTATTTGGCCTCCTTGGGGGTTGAATGGGTGTGAGGGTTTGCTGAATGTGCGGATGAAGCTTGGGCACGATGGTCCCCATCATTGGGCTGGAATCTGGGCAGATTGTATAGCTGAACTTTGAGAGCTGAGTTGGGTGTGCAAATGAAGTCCAAATGACTTGAAATTTGCTTTATTGGAAAGATAACTTTTCAAACTTAAATCCTAAAGAAATAAAATGGGTTTAAACCACCTTGAATCGAGGTGATTAGGGTGACCAAGTTGCTGCACTTACTGTCCGGAACTGCATCTTTCAAAAATGGTATTTTGAAGTTCAAGTAAAACTCCATAAAGTATCTTTTGTCATGAAATTCAAAAAGTGGAACTAAAGAAGGGCCTTGCCATGTATGAATTTGTATGGAGCTTACCTCCCATGAAGTTGAGTTGAAAGAATGAAAATGATACCCTTGAAAATATACATCAATCCCTCTTTCTTCGAAAAGAATTGTCCTCAATTCTTGTTGTGAATGAGGGCATTCTTCTTGAGTCACGAGTTCCTCAATTCTTTCAACAACCCCACATAGCTCCAA